>JABFTP020000026.1:0-169700 GCA_013387265.2 Cryptolaemus montrouzieri | reverse complement strand
ATCCGGTTTACAGGCCAGGGACCAGGAATTAGATTGGAGATATGAAACAGATGTGATTCTGATTTTCTATGTATTGTGTCAATTTCTTATATCGAGTTTGATACCTTCTTAAAGATCTTGTAGAGTCCCATTCTCAATACATTTAGTCGGTTACCGTTTTCAACATACACTAGTATACACAGGTTCTTCGATCTTGAAACTATAGTCTATTCCACCTTTATCGTATAATTGTAGTCGTGATTTCTCATGCTGTTTTCGAAGGCAATTTCTCTATCATTTTCTAGATGATTACTATCCCCATTTTCATTCAATTCATCTGTTAGTACTGGTGTATCTTCACGTAATAATGAATATTGCAACTGTGTGCTCGGTTTCATTGTATTTATTTACACATTCATGTGCTATGGTTGTCCATGCACTTTTGTTGTCATTTTCGTTTATTACACATAACTTTCTGCGTTAACGTCTGGTTCAACCCTTTCATTCAAACCATTCGAGAATGGTGCATTAACTGCTCTAAAAATCGTGGTAATAATTTTTTCTTCTAAAATTTTTGAATTATTTCGAGTTGATGCCTGGGTATTGCTCTGTCAAAAGCATTTTGATATTGTGATCTTTCAGCACATTTTCCGTAAGTTTTATAAAATCACTTGCATTCTGTGTTTGCGATGTTAAGATCTAGTACAATGATCTGAAAACAGATGTAAGTATATTTTTGTGGTTCGTGAACCGCCAAATCCATGAATGGTATCGATAGAAACCACTTCAAACGGTTTTTTTGTGGGACCAAGATGTGACAATGGACCAATTTTGAGAAGTCTTCTTGATTTATTTCGTATACAAGTTTTGCAAGTTCTACAAGTGTTTTTGATATTTTTCGATGTATTTACTTCTATATAGTAGGGTCAGGCCCGCCGTAAGCGAGCGTGCAAGGCGTGCAATGCACGCAGGCGGCGCTTTCGGGGGGGCGGCAAATCAGACAATCATCGACTAAAATTCAGACATTGTCACTTCACAATACTAAAAAGATTATCCTCACAAAAAGAATATGATGATCGGCGCCCAAATATTTCTTTCATATCATAGCATTACATAGCGCTATCTATTGAAATTCATGAGAACGAAGTTAATCCGTATCGTGCTCTATGCGAAATAGGGAAATCCCACAGATATCAGGGGAAATCCCCTTAAAACTATATACTCATTTCTTTGTTTTTATTTATTTAACACAAATGCGAAAGTGATGTGAGTGAACAGCAAACTTCAATTATTTGGTTATAGCCCTAATGTGAGATCCGGAAACGGTCCAGGGTTCTTAAAATTAATAATATTCTGTATATTTTGTGCGAAGTGTGACTATAAAATAATTTAGAAAATTATTTATATTATCCGTCGGCGCAAAAATCATAATTATGGTAAGTATATTTGTTTAATTAATATATAAACATTCATATAAACAGCAGGTTTTCATGTAAAATTTGAAGGTTATTTTACTGAAGAAACTTAAAGTAAAGATTTATAAAAAATAATTAAAATTAATACAGAGTGTAACAAAAGTAACTTAAGTAACGAAAGGGGACATTCCATTTAATCAATACGAACAACTTTTACTATGGGGTCAACTCTGAAGTCGCGAAAAAAAAATTAGTTATTCCATTACATTTGTGTGCAGTAGGTATGAACATTTTTTTCTTCGCAGTAAAATTGTGATTATTATTGTGATTTAAAGGGTATTTTTTTCTGTTATACAACTTAAGAGTGAAGATTTATAAAAAAAAATATTAAAATTATACCTATACAGGGTGTAACAAAAGTAACTTAACTTCCGAAAGGAAGTCCTTCTACACATAAATACCAACAACTTTTACCATAGGGTCAACGGTGAAATCGCGAAAAAAAATAACTATTCCATACAAAATGTATGGAAAAGCTGATTTTTTTCGCGATTTCAGTGTTGACCCCCTAGTAAAGGTTGTTCGCAATAATGGGTGGAATGATCGACCCCCTTTTGGGATTTAAGTTACTTTTGTACAACCGTATACTAAACTTTTTCAAAAAAATTCCAGGAACCGCAAAAAAGGAAAAAAATTTCAGGAGCTCAATTTCGACGGCAAAAACGAGAAAAAGATACAGAGAAAAAAAACTAGCGGGATCTCATGAGAAATTTTTTAGCAAACCAGAAAATAGGGACTCTGAATGTCAAGAGAATGTTGACGTAGATGTAGCTTTAAATCTAGAAGTTATGGAGGTATCTGAAGAGAAAAATGTTAGTCCTTCAGAAGGAGACTCCACTGAAACTAAAAATAGAGAAAGTAGTGCTAAAGAACCTGTAAGCAATTTATCGTCATCAAGTAGCTGTTTAGATTGTGGTGATGATCCCGGTTCGTGGCCCGCCAGTATGACTAATGATATTGTTAATATTTTGGTTAGCCGTGGTCCCGTGCAGCTGTTTAACCACAATTTTCCTGCTAATATCGATGGAAGAAAATTTGCAAACAGATATTACTCTAGAAATCTTCCTAATGGAGAAAAAATTAACAGAGAATGGCTTGTTTACTCTACGTCAAAAGATTCAGTCTATTGTTTTTGTTGTAAAATATTCAGTAAAACTGTAAGTAGTCTGTCAGCTCCAAGCGGTTTTTCCGATTGGCAACATCTGTCATCTACCTTAAAACGACACGAAACAAGCATTTCCCATAGCGGAAATTTAAAATGTTGGGTCCAACTAAATCATATGTTAAAAAATAAAACTACTGTGAATCAAATGCAACTGAGACTATTAGAATCTAAAAAAAACGATGGTGTGATGTATTGGAAAGGATCATAGCTGTTATAAAATTTTTATCTCATCAATGTCTGGCGTTTAGGGGCTCGTCCAAAATATTATATGAGCATGATAATGGTAATTTTCTCAAAGCAATAGAAATGATAGCATCCTTTGATTCAGTTATGCGGGAACATATTCACAGAATTCAAGCCTCGAAATTCGATTCAACTCGCAAGACTCACTATTTAGGAGATCAGATTCAGAATGAAATCATTGATTTACTCGGCACGACCATAAAAAATTATATCCTGAACAAAGTCAGATAATCAAAATATTTCTCTATCATATTAGATTGCACACCAGATGTAAGTCACACAGAACAAATTACAGTTATACTAAGGTATGTTGTTTCAAACAGTGAAACTAATAATGTTACAAAATGTGAAAGTTTTATTGGCATCTGTCCGATAACAAGCTCCACAGGTGAAGGACTATTAAATTTTGTTTTAGATTTATTTTCGCAATTAAACCTTGATATTAAAAACTTACGTGGCCAAGGTTATGACAATGGTTCTAATATGCGTGGAAAACACAATGGATTACAAAAAAAAATATTGGAAATGAATAATCGTGCATTTTACGTTCCATGCTCGGCGCATAGTCTCAATTTGGTCGTTGACGATGCGGCAAATATAACGCACGACTCGGTCAACTTTTTCAACTTAATTCAAGAAATTTACGTTTTCTTTTCGTCTTCTACCAAAAGATGGTCCATAATTTGCAAGCATTACCTGATTTAAAACTAAAGGCATTAAGTGCCACGCGATGGTCTAGCAGAATCGATGCAGTCAAACCTTTACGGTATCACCTCGGAAAAATATTCGACGCTTTACTAAAACATCAGATAACAATTCGTCGGAATGGGATTGTACAACAACTCACAAAGCACATTCGCTTGCTTTGAATATTTAAAATTATAGATTCATTTGCTTAGTTGTAATTTGGTTTGATAATTTAAACGAAATTAATGCTATTAGCAAAATGATGCAAAACCCCACAATAAATACTCAAATTTACATAAATTTGTTGAATAAAATGATTCATAAATTCACCGAATATCGCACAGATGAGCATTTCGAAAGGGTGTTAGAAGAAGCTACCTCTGTGGCTCGGGAACTTAATGTAGATGCAGATTTTCCGCCTATAGATACCGTTCGTCCACGAAGAAAACCAACTCAATTTCAGCATGAACAGAGTGATGAAGTCTTACTAGACCCTAAAACAAAATACAAGGTAGATGTTCTTTTTAGGATCCTGGACCAAACCTTAACTTCTTTAAAACGTAGATTCGATGAGTTGGAAACTTTTACCGACGTTTTTGGCTTTTACACCAATAATAACTTGTTTAGTTACTCCAAAGATGATTTAATGAAACATTGTAAAGATTTGAATGTGAAGCTGAAAGATAGTTCAAGTAGTGACGCAGATATTGACGGTATAGATATGTGTAATGAAATCAATGCTTTAAAGTTGCATTTAACTGAAAACCAGTCTAATGATCCACAAACCCTATTACAATACATTTTTGCTAATGAAATAATGTCTACATTTCCGAACACAGCAATAGCGTTAAGGATACTACTTACATTGCCGGTTTCAGTTGCATCTGGTGAAAGGTCATTTTCAGTTGAAAATAATAAAAAACTATTTGAGATCAACTATGCACCAGCAAAGACTAAGTAATTTAGCAATAATTTCAATTGACCATGAGATTCTAAATAGACTAAACACCAAAAAAATTATAGCTGATTTTGCCAATATGAAGGCAAGAAAGGTGCAGTTTCTGTAAAATAACTTAATACCTATACCTACCTACATAATGTATAAACTGAACCTTTCTTGCCTTCATTTTTTCATTTAATGTCGTATTAGTGTATCTATCTTGTATAAAATAACCTAATATAACATAGTTTTTCACTGTACAGCATTTTTTTTTCACATTTCTATAAACACCTAGGTTTTGTAGTTAGATAGGGGCGGCACGATAGGAATTGCACACCGGCGTTCAAACCGCTAGCGGCGGGCCTGAGTAGGGTATTAGTTAACTTTGAATAAGTTTTATGCCTATATGCCTGTATCCGAATTTTCTGATAATATAATCTTCATATTCTTTCTTATTTCTCTGTAGTTATAACTCATCTTCAAATATTAAGTTGTTTTTCCTACTGGATAAATTTTCATTTTCTGATTGGTCTTGTATCCAATACTGGATTTCAGCTTAGTCTACTTCAAAGTTGTCTTTTCCTGGATAGTATATTACTTCGAAATCATATTGTGATAAAATGAAAGCGAAATCACCTGAATCTTCATCAGCTCTTGCTTCAATATTCTCATTTCCTAATGGCTTAAGATCTGAAAACACTTTAAAGTGTTTTCCCATGAGAAAACGGTGCCAATAAATTATATCTTTCCTTATTGCTAAGCATTCAAGATAAGAGGCTTTCTTTTTTCTCTGAGATTCGTCAGTTTCCGTGAAAGATATACTACTGGTTTTTCTATTTTTGAATTATCATTCAGTTTTGGTTGTTTCATTACCGCCGCCCCCTATACCTTATGAACTTGCGTCTGTGTATCGGCAATTTGGTGTCGAAGATAGCTAGTACCGGTTGTAGGCAGAGGAAATTTTTCATATATTTGATGGTTTTTTGATACTCTGTATGTACCAAATGAATTTTTGATTTTTTTTCAATAAGTTATGAATTGGTTCCAAAATAATAGAAGTACATATTAATTATCAAAATTTATTTTTCCTGGAATTGGCCAATGTTATTCTGATTTTCGGAACTGGAAATCCTGGTATTGTAATCAAGTTATCTTTTCATGCTTGAAGTGGTCAATATTTTCTTCAGATGTTTTCAAGAAATTCAATATGTCATCTATATAGTTAACTGCAAAATCAGATAATTTATGTTTTATATTATATTACTTCCTGGTTTACAAATCCTGTTTTTCTCCTATCTTCACTTCTTAGAGGGATTGACCAAAATGCTAAATTTATATCAAATTTTGAGAAAAATTTGCAATTTCTTGCATTAATTACTAGATCTCCGATGAACGGAAAGGGTTGTGATTGAGGCACTATTATTTTATTTATGTCTCTGAAATCTATACACAACCTTGATTTTTTGTTTTCATTGTTTTTAGAGGCTAGTGTTACTGGTGCCGCAAAAGGGCTTTATGATTTTTCTATTAAATTTTTTAATTTCTATCTCTAGTTTTTCATTTTGTATTAGTTGTAATTTGCTGACGCAATCTAGTCCTAATAGAAAGTTATGTTCGAAATTCTCATTACTTATTACGAATAAATTTATATTCTCTTCTATATTCATTATTTTCAATGTTATCATACCATTGATTGTCCTCAAGTTAACTTTTGCATTGGATAATTAATTTTAGTATTAAAAGTATTAGTGTTGAATTTATTGAGGAGATATTTGAGCCTGCATCATAGGTTGCAGATACTTCTAACATGTCTTTTAGTTTTATATGGAGTCTAAATAATGGTGGAATTACAAGTTTTTCTTTGAATAATTATTGCTTTTTTCTACTTTTTATAATGAATTGTTCATTTGTCTTGTTTCATCTCTTTCATTCTCCCTTCTTCTGAACTGTAACGGAATCAACTTTTCTACAGTCTAAGCCCAGAGAAAAATGAGCAATGAGACTCTAATTCAATATTCGTCACTGAAATCTTGGTGGAAAAGTCAAGATAAATTTGTTCAAATATTTAATTAATTACATAAATTATGATACATAATGTCACAAATGCATCTTTTATATATTATATGCAGGCAATAAGACTGATCTTGGTGAAATAGTTTCCAAACGTTCTTGATCTTACTGCTTCCTATAGGGGGAAAACCTCTATTTCAGCTTCGGCAAAATCGAGAGTCACAATTGGTAAGTATTCCACACAATATGTTGTTATTGAGTTCCGTGTTCACACTGTAAGAAATTGAACAGAAATTGTTCACCTAATACCTGAAGGAATATGGGACTGAGCAGTGTTGACACAAATCTCAACAACTAACATAGGAGGATGTCGAAATTGGTAAGAAAAGAACTTGAGATACCAAGACAGGTCTTGTCTCAGGAACGATAAGATAATGAAGATAAACTGGAACAAGTCTATCTCAGTATGCGTAAGTAGAAATTTACAGTGAAGATCGGTAATAAGAGAGAATTAATTTGAGATACCAAGATAAGTCTCATTTTCAGGAACGATAAGATAAGGAATAAAAACTCTTTCTTAGCAGCCTCAAATAAAAATTTGAGTCAAAATCGGTAGAAATAGACCAAAGGAAATCAAAATCTAGGGATGGAAACAACAATGTGCTGCAGAATTGTGATTCTCAGAAACGGAAGGTATGATAAGAAATGTCGAAGAACGCTCAATTCCCATCAAGCACCTGTATATTCCGAACAAAGTCAATCCAAGATAAGTGTGTATATGTCCATTAAGGTAGTAATGATCAATTTAAAGAAAAGAAGGCATCAACAGAATTTAGAATGAATGAAGAATCAATCACAGGATCACCACCCTACCATAGTCAGTGTTACTGGCAGATACAAATGAGATCCTACAAATTGTTCTTCAAAAGATTGAAAATTACGCAAAAAATTTGGATTTCTCCTGTATCGCATGATCCAATTTCTCGAAGAGATTGTAATCTGGTTGCCAGTGAAGGATCAAAAGACTATAGCAAGAAAATGAACCTGTAACTATTATAGTAATTAAATTCTGAGTGAAAAATTAATTGAGTTTTTCAAAATACTCAACAAATTGGCTACATACAGTATGATGTAACCGGTGGCATTATAATAGTAGGAGTGAAGCTCCTGGGCTGACATTAAAATCTGAGTACAAAATTAATTGAGTATTAAAAAATACTCAACAAGTTGGCTACAGACAGTATGATGTGACCAGAGACAGTATCATAGCAGAAGGAAAGCTCCTGGCCTGACATTAAAATCTGAGTACAAAATTAATTGAGTTTTTAAAAAATACTCAACAAATTGGCTCAGACAGTATGATGTGACCGGTGACAGTATCATAGCAGGAGTGAAGCTCCTGGCCTGACATTAAGAGATTAAGAGATAAATATTTCAACTGAATATATAGCTTTCGAGATAAAAGTGACCAGTAAAAATATCACAGACAAGTAGCATTTGTTTTTGACAATTTATTTATTTCTTTCCAGTTCAGAGACAAATATTGAATTGATGGGTGTAGTTCGGCTTGACCTACGAAACAAGTAATAAGATAAGGTAATGAAATTCGAAGCCTTACGTTGGCTGCGCCAGTGTAACAAAATAAACTTTTCTACTGGCAAGCCCAGAGAAAAATGAGCAATGAGACTCTTATTCAATATTCGTCACTGAAATCTTGGAAGAACAGTCAAGATAGTTTTGCTTAGATATTGAATCAATTACATAAATTATGATACATAATGTCACAAATCCTTCTTCATATCTTATATACAGGTAATAAGACTTATCTTGGTGAAATAGTTCTCAAATGTTTTTGGTCTTACTGCTTCCTATGCATGCAGATAGAAGTTATTACATTTCAACCTTTGAGCTCCACGTACGAGTCTCTACCTAGGAACCTCCTCCTACGAGTTTCAGTCTAGTGCTCCCCACCTAGGGATTTCTGTCTAGGGTTCCTCATCTAGGATTTTGTGTCTAGGGCTCCTCACCTAGGACCTATATTCTGATATAGGCCACTACACAGTATGCTAGAAAAGATATGAATTTTAATATAATTTAATTATTTTAACTACAATTCAAGAGGATTTTCAAATTCAACTGATAAGCTTGAAGGCCTGCAAGGAAAAGGACGCAGAATGAAGAATTTGAAGAATGCTCGTAGCACTTGCACATATCATATCATATCCGTATTATGCGCATCAGACTGTTAACCAGTGGCTACACAGATAGAGAGTTAACTGGAATCAGGTGTTTTAATTCATATTGTTGTGACGTGATTTTAGCACATTACAGAACCAGCATTCGGTTTCATCTAGTACCTTTATTTGTACTTATACAAATTTCACAAGGTAATTTTTCATTTCTTTCTGTTTTTTCATAGGGTGTATACTTGTTCGTATCTAAATTTTCTAATATACCTATTTCATTGTACAAATATTCAGTTTTTCTCTATCAGTTCTATCTGTTCCAAAATTTGCCAAGCCAAAGGCTATCCAATCTATTTGTGTTCCAATATCAATGGATCTGTACTTCGACAAAAAAAAATTTTTTCAGCTCATCATCAAACAAAAAACCTGTTCGATATTTGAATGACATTTCATATGTTACTGAAGACCAATCTTTACTAGAAAATGTGTCACAAAAATTTTTCCTCCATTCTGCTCATTTAGCATTTATTGTGAGTTTTTAAAGCATACTACTGTTACAATTAGTAGCACTTTCATCCATGAATGATTTCTCAAAATTTCAATTATTTTCTCATTTTCTGTTAAATTGAACCTCCCACATTCTTTTTCAAAACTGTCTATCCATTAATTTGCATTTGAACTTTTTCCATTGAATTTTTCAATTCTAAATTCTTCTGCTATTTTGCCTTTATTATTAACTGGCAATTGTTCATTAGTTTTTTGAGTGACTGTTCTAGTAATTGTGCATAGACTGTTCCGAAGCATTTTAGTTTCTTTCAGTACGGTCTCTATTCTCATTTTTCACCTCTAAATACTGATCATTAATTTGTAAATTGTTACCTTCGTCTAAATATCCTTCTCTTAATTCTGTGGTAGAGAGGAATCCAAATATTCCTTGTTTTATATTTCTTTGTCAGCAATTTCTTCTCTTCAGCATAAGTTGATGTTTTCGCAAGCGTTTCATGCTTACCTGCATTCTAATAATCGTCCGAGACTGAGTAGATGTGGCTGTCTGGTGTTACGATTTCAGTTATACACACGCATTTGTTTTATTTTCTACAGTACAAAGTACTTCGCGTGTCAAGGGGAGCTTGTCCATTATAACGGGAATGTTGTTTTATAATGAAAATTCTATTCTTACTAGCAAATAAAAGTTGAATAGTTTCTCTGTAAATGACAAAGTACTTCATTATTACTTCATACAAAATATAGTTTAATTTCTAAACGTACTTGTTGATAACAGAGAATTAACATTCATTTTATTATTCACTCAATTAATTATCAACAATCTTTCTTATCCTTTATATTTTTGTATTCAGTCTGACGTATTCTGTCATACTGATTGACAATCTATCTTACTGATCAACCGCACACTCATCAAATAAATTAAACGATCTGGCTTGGTCTTATTACGCGCATAATTCAATATTATCAAGAATACTTTTTTCACGTCGGCAGTAGTTATTCATATGTCAAATTTATCAATAATATTCTTTCAAACTTCTTTGAATGTTCACAATTTTCTATCATGGAAATTGTAAAGAACCTGTATAGATATTCTAAGATTTAAGAAATGAAACAAATTGTAAATATTAACATAAGCTCTACTAAGCTGGGATGACCAGAGGATAATTTCCCAATTCATAATTTTATTTCAAATACCATCATAAAATTTATCATTTTATCACCATAGGGATGCAATGAATGTCTCTTTAACAGCTTGGTACAGTAAGCCGGAAGAGGTTTATTAGTCTAGGGTTTGCCCAGTTACGTAGTACCACATTTTTGATATTTGTTTGCAATATTTCTGAAATATTCTTATTGTTATTTTTTCAAACCAATGAAACGTGTGCATCCCTACCTAAATGTTAAGTCCAATCTTAGTTAGTTTCAGGAAGACATTATAGATGTGTGTATACCAGACCAGGCAGAATCATTTTTAAGATATTATAAAACGTGTAAAATCTAAACAAAATAAATTAAGTTAGTACAGCAGTGCTTCAACTTTAATTAAAACAACCATTACTCAAATAAATCAAGTGCAATATTATTAATACAAAACAAAACAATTCAATTCGCTTTAAGAGGAAATCAAGGGTTAAGTTGTGATACTCCTGCGATCCTCAACAGAAATAGTTATTTGATTAGGTTGGGAGTTTTTGCAGAATGAGATTATTCAACGATTATTCCAAGTTCTTTTGCAGGTAGGATGCAGAAATACCTTCAAAAATCTTTTAAAAATTTGTATATTTTCATATTTTTTGGATTTGCCAGGAACTATGCCCAGGTTCAAGGAAGAAGTAAGTTTAGAAATATTCAAATAGACAATAGAAAACGAAAATTAATGTCATTATGAAAATCTACCAGTATAAGGTTTATACCTTATACCATTTGTTTATATTTTTTCTATTTCGTTTAATACAAGTTTTGAAAGTGTGTACTGTTAAATTAGTGAGTATTTCATTTTATGTCAACTGAATACGTTTACTTCAATTCTAGTTCATATAAAAATATGCGAATAATAATATACCAAATTTTAAGAAAAGTTATGAAATGTATAATATGAAATATTCTCTGACTACTATAATTATTAACATTGTTATCAAATAATTGCTCACTATTGATAATCTCTTAATATTAAGGATTTGAGGATATGGAGAATCATTGCCCGAGAGCAATAATATTTATAAAATATTTAGATTCTACGAGAAAGGAAAAACGGAGAGAATTTTCAGTTTGTTGAAGGATCCTGAACCTCATTTAATTAGTATACTGAAATTCATAAACGTGAGAGAAAAATAAAAATGTTTGTACCAAAAAATTCAAGAGAGTATTTCAGGAATTGAATGCTTCATAGATGCTTATAAGAAGAAGAACGAAACATCGTATTACAAAGGAGTAACCCTAGATAACTTCAAAGAGTAAGTTATTCGATAACTTGAACAGCTTCTTAATTACAGGAATGAATGAAATGTTTTCTGAGGAAATATATTTCAGAATACGGATTTACGATTAAACTACTGTAATTTGTTCAATGACGGCAAATATGGGTGATAAGTCGTATCTTTTGTTGACATTTTAGTGACGCGCTATATTTTCGATTCCTAGATACCCACTATTGTATTGATATATGTTTTAAAACTATTCGTAAATGATGTATATTTAAGAAACATTGTATTCAATGTCACGGGATAGTATTGGTAAGATACAACAGTTGTCTGCTAACTCAGAGTGGGATCTCTAAAACGGCCCCGACTTTGTAGCATTTGTTGAAATACAGGGCCCCCGTGAGGGCTACTGGTGCTTGTGTGCAAAAAAGGATGCTCTTAAGGCATTTTGGATCATGTTTTTTTATTTTATTTGAAAGGTAGGAGGTAAGTAGGTAGGTGCTTGAAGTATAGCAAAAAAATGAACTTTAGAAGTGATATTTATTTGTAGACTAAATTATCAAAGTGAAACAACAGAACGAATTGATAACAAAATAAATTCTTGTTCACACCCATTTTAAAACATTCACTTAAGTATTGGGATACAGACACGTTGACTGGTTGTTTATGAATACTAGAATATAACCTAAAACTAAAAATCACATTTTTTGGAACAAATTACAGAAATATTTCCTAATGTCTATATATATATATATTATATATATATATATATATATACAGGGTGCTTCAACGAAAACAAAACAGTGGCCATATATACCAAGATATTCATTTCTGATCAAAACGCAAAAACAAGTCAATTTTTGTTTCAAGGGGTATATCTTTTGGGGTACACAACTTGCCTGAAATATCAGTGATGATTCAAAGGAATGGTATCTTTGTCTACAACGCCTTTAACGAATTTCTATTTTTAATTGAAAACTGTGAAAGATACAGGGTGGGCAACTGAAAGGAAGAGCGACTATTTTCCTGAGAGTATTCAAGTTTCTGTCAAGTAAAATGGGACAGATCCATGCTGATCAATGGCAGTCATCATCAAGTACCATCATCATCATTCCAAACCCTAGAGCAGGGTGACCACCCTTGAAAATTTGGAAGAGGGTAGATGGGTCAAGTGATAACTCGAAACAAAGGTATTATCATTGTTTGCATCCCCGTGAACAAATTTTAATTTTGATTGTAAACTGTTGAAGATACAGAGTGAGCTACTGGAAAATAGAGGAGACTATCTATCGCCCTGAGCTATTCAAGTATTAGTGCAAAAATATGGAACAGATTCATTCCAGGTCAAACACTGTCATCTTCCAAAACACCACTCACATCATAAATTTCAACCCCTAGAGCAGGGGTGACCACCCTGTGTTATTTTTGAAGCAGAAGATAAGTCCAGTTATAACATTCTGAGAAAGGATTTTTGTTTGTCTCCACAATGGAGTGCAAGTTTTCGTTCCCCATCAAAATTACTGGGTGAGCAGCTGAAACATTGGAATGGTTATGAAGGATTATGAATCTTGAAAGAAAACGATAAAACTATCAGTCATAGTAACTCCATTGATCTTTGAACATTCGTTGTGCGAGCAATGCATCAGATTTCGGTTTACATGTACATGCGTTTTTATCAGTTGACTTAAAGGAAACTTTGTTGTTTTCACAGGTGATACTGTATGATCATCGTCCTCATGTGAAATGACTCTTATTTGATGATACGAATCAATACTACGAATCAGGAACGCAGATGTTACAGTGATCAGAATTTCCCAACAAAAAAATTGATTCTCAATGTTTTCGTACTTTTTGAATTCAATTTCACCGTCCCAATTTTATTCCACATTAGTTGTAAAATTCTGTTGCATTCATCACAATAGTTTCTCTTCTATTCGAAATTTAGTTGTCATAAAATCATCATGGTTTACACGATAGCCGAGAGGGTTGAAATGACTGCCCTTTTTTTCAGTTCTGATAGTTGCGCGAACAGAAAAACGCCACGAAGGTGCTTAAGTGACGTCGAAGTATGTACTAGAATTAGTTGCCAAATTTCGTGATACTGGATCGGTGCAGAATAAGATGCGCTTAATTGAGCGGCCAGTAAGAAATGAAGCTGTAGAAGTGGCGGTGTTTGGTCAAGCGGTGTTTGATCCTACCCTAAGCCTGCGGAAATTGGCAGATGTAGGTGGTGTAAACCAAACGAGTATTTTCCGCATTCTGAAGAAGCATAAGTTTCATCCATATAAAATCAAATTAGTTCAAGAACTGAACGAAGATGATTTCGATCGAAGACTTCAATTCTGCGAGACCATAGGTGAGAGAGTCATGAACAATCCTCATTATTCATTTCACTTGTGTTTTTCGGACAAATGTACATTTTTTTCTGAATGAAACCGTAAACTGTCATAACTGCCGTTAATGGGCAGATTCTAAGCCGCAAATATTCCACGAAATTCACACTCAGCAGCCTCAAAAACTAAATGTTTGGGTTGGTATTTATAGCGATAACCTCATTGGACCGTTTTTAATTCCTGGAAATCTTACCAGAGAGGTATATTATCAACTATTGGAAGAATTTATCGACCCAGGAATAACGGAGATCATTGAGAATGACCAGCTATTTGGAGAACGAGGTTGTATTTCAGCAGGATGGAGCGCACCCGCATTTTGCACAACAAGTTCGAGTATATTTGGATGATCATTTTCCTGCTTGTAGGATTGGAAAGAGAGGCCCAACGGAATGGCCCCCACGATCTCGGGAGCTCAGTCCATTAGACTTTTTCCTATGGGGCTACCTCAAAAGTATAATCTATAAAACTGAACCTGTTGATTTGAGCAACCTGAGACAGCGCATCGTCAATGAGTATAACCAAATCACACCTGAAATTTTACAGAACGTTTCACCCAAAATTCGTTCATGTGTATGGAGGTTGGTGGCCAACAATTCGAACATTTAAGTTGAGTTTTAGTGACTTCAGTTCTATTCATTTTATCGGGTAATGAAGTACAACCTCTACTCGTTAATTTTCTCCTATCCTTTATTCCCGTTTTCATTTTCAGCCATCGTTTTAGTTTTTTTATCTATTACATTTGAAACCGGATGTCTCAAACGAGTAACTGCCTTTCAAAAGTCGTTTATTCAGTAAAAAATCAACCCCTGTTTGATAATGGTCGAAGATAGATGGTATATCATGCAATGCATCTTCAGTCACTTTTCCGTTTTGCATCCTCTAACTCCTATGGAACTCAATGAGAATAGAATTATTGCGAGCAGTCATCAAGGCAATCGAAATCCTTCACTTGAAAGATATTACTGGATCGAAATATTACCCCTGCTCTAGGGGTTGAAATTCGAGATGAGGGTAATTTCGGGAGACGACAGCTTTTGATTCAAAATGAATTCATTCCAGTTTTTCGCTCTAATACTACAATAGTCTTGGGACGATAGTCTTTTCTATTTTTCAGTGGCTCACTCTGTATCTTCCACAGTTTTCAATAAAAAATGGAAATTTTTTCACGGGAATGCAAACAAAGACGATACCTTTTTTTCGAGTTATCCTCGACCCTTCTACCCTCTTCCAAATTTTCAAGGGTTGTCATCCCTGCTCCAGGTGTTGAAATTCGAGAATAGGATGGTACTTGATGATGAGTGCCATTGATCAGCATTGACCTGTTCCATTTTACTTCACTGAAACTTGAATAGTCTCAGGGAAATAGTCTTCCCTATCTTTCAGCTGCTCACCCTGTATCTTTTACAATTTTCATATAAAAATGGAAATTCGTTCAAGGCATTGTAGACAAAAATACCACCTTTCTTTTGAGTCATCACTCGACCCATCTTCTCTATTCAAAATGTTCAAGGATTGCAACCCCGCTTAGGGGGTTGATATTTCAGGCAAGTATTGTACCCAAAAAGATGTCCCCCTTGAAAAAAAAAAATCGACATGCATTTTGATCAGAAATGAATATGTTGGTAGATAAAGCCTCTATTTAGTTTTCGTCGTACTTTCTAATTATACTTACATATTTCAAAAAATATGCAGATATTTCCAATAAAAAATACCTAGGGCTCTTCGTTTTAAAAAAGAAAATGATAGCTAGGTCTAGGTGCAATAGAAAAATGAAAGATAGCTATTGTAGTAGCGATATTTTCCGAGAGTTTGCTGTTGCAAATTCATTTATTACATCGCTGAAATTTATACCGTAAAAAATTTCTTGTTCAATTGCTAATATTGTTAGCCTAGATGATCTTTCTTGAATCATTGTCGAGATAATTTTTAATAATTTTTAATTTTGTAGAAGATCGCTAGCCAGAAGCTACAGATACAGGTAATGTCGAAAAAATTCTCAGTGAAATGCATACGTTTGGAAAGGTGGAGATTAAATTGTTTTCAAATATATGTTGTAAACTACTTAAGGGTCAGTATCATCAGGTAATGAAAACAATTTTAACGCTTTAATTCCGTTAAACAGATCATTGGAGTCTATATCCTTATTATCCTGATCTGTCAGTCGCTCGTCAAGAATAGAACATCGTTTTAAAAGATCGCTGTTAATTAATTCGAAAATGTCGCTAAAAAATCCGAAAATATTATCATACTCATTTAATGAGTCGAATCGGTTTTTTAGAGAGCTTATAGTTTGATCTATAATTTTTAGGAAAAGACTTATTTTAAAGGCGGTTTTTGGATCATGGGTCTTATCTCGGTGTTCATAGTCGAACAGTTTTGGTTTGAATTTCCACCTAACCGTTGGTAATGGTGGAAAGTATTCTTCAATTTCGAGAGAGGATGCCACTTCTTTCGCTTGCACAAGAATTTCTTGAAATGATTGGTCAGATCTATATTGATGGAAGTGATCAACTAAATTTTTTAGGTAGGTTTGGCATACTTTCATATTAATTGTAGCACCTTGCATTAGTTTGCTGACAATATTTACATGAAATAAAACGTCATGCCAAATAATAATTCCACAAATAAATTGAAAATTTTGTACCGACGCTAAGAGGGAACTCACTTTATGTCTTGCATCAATATGAAAGGAATTTATCTTCAGCCACTTCTAGAAGACTTTATTGCGTCAATTCTGCTGGACCATCGTGACTCACTGAGAGGCTTTAAACTTAACCTGGGGACATTTTTTCTCAAAAAATACCACCTGTTTGTGGATGACGAAAAAAAATTATATAACTCTTGCACAAGATTAAAAAAGTCTATTGTAGCACCTGACACCTTAGAAGCGTCATTTACTGTTTAGTTCAAAGTATGAGCCGCACAAGGTCAAAAAAGGGATTTCGGATTCGCATCAAGAATGCGCTTTTGAAGCCCAACATGTTTTCCCTTCATATTTGCCCCATTATCATAACCTTGTCCTCTAATGTATTTTAATTTTAAATTAAGTTTTTTCTAATTTACTATCACAAATTTATATATCCCTCCTCCTGTAGAGTCCGGGGTCGGACGGAATTATATCGATACTAGTATCATTACAGCCTTCATCGAGAGTGACATTACCGAACTTGTTACTGTTGAAATTTCAGATGATCCACTCACTGTTATTGATATTACGGATTTAGAATCTCGAGATTCAGACGATTCGGTCACACCAACATCGATAGTCTCCATGGAATCTCGATTGTTTTGCAAGAAATTCTTCAGAGATACAACCATTTTTTCCCTTTCTTGTAGTCCCAGTTTCTTTTGCTCGCGAAACTTCGCACCTGAAGGTCTTTTACTTTTGTCCTAAAAAAAAACAAATAAATAATAAGTACTCATGGGAATTAGGAATTAACTTCTGAAGTAACCATAATAATAAGCACCGTGTGGGTAGCCAATGGTTTTTAAACCTTTATAGGGCAGATTATTGTTAAGTAAGATTTGACCGATTGAAGTTTTCATATTTGAGTAGAAAGCAATTTGTTCGAGCCCATTCAGCTTAAATTGTTTCAAAAAAAAGGGAAAAAAGATATTGAACTAATTTGATCTTATAGCCCTCAAGAAACCCTACAAAAAGGTTTTTTGAAAAGATCAATAGCATAGAAACTGAGCGGCGAGTTATAAATAAAACCAGTTACTTTTTTAAACTCGTACATGACATTTCAATCAATAAAAAGAAATTTGGCTAAAAAAAATCAATTTTTAACCAGTATCCTATAAAGGGTTAATGTTGACATATAAAGTGGGGAACACTTACCATATTAAAAAAAGTCAAGCCGTTGAAATTGCAGTCAGCATGTATTTGGCATTCAATTAAAAAAAAAAGTAGTAAACAAAATATTGCACAACACAACATCACATTTAATAAAATGAAAAAAAACTTTAAATGAAAAAATTAATAGGATTAATTGTTTTTATTAACTTGTTGCACGGACCAGTGAACTAACTGATTTAAAAACGCCTGTGCCAATGCATCGCTTTTATAGCGCTCCAGGCGTTATTCATGTCGGAACACGAAAAATCAAGAAATTGCCACCTGACATGTTCTCGCAACATAGGAATCGGCAGTAACTGGATGATATACTGATAAAATTTCGTGTGTATTTATACTTAATCCTATTTAATTTTTCATTTTTTATTTCAATATTTTTTTTGGACCCTGGGTTTTGGCGCCCCTAAATATGGCGCCCGTGATAATTGCACTCTTTGCACATATGGTTGCGGGGCCCTGTTGAAATACTAACTCAACTCTATAAAGTTAATATTTTTAGTAAAATGTAGACTAGCAGGCGGGCAGATCTACCTTGTATATCAAACGCCTAGGCGGGCAGATCTACCTTGTATATCAAACGCCTAGGCGGGCAGATCTATCTTGTATATCAAACGCCTAGACGGTCAGATCTTCCTTGCAACCAAAACGTCTAGGCGGGCAGATCTACCTTGAAATCCAAACGTTTAGGCATGCAGATCTACCTGTCATCCTCGATAGCCTACGCGCCCCGAACTACCTCGCGCATAATCTCCCTGAACTATCTTACGCCTTCAAACGTCCAGAACTACCTTGCGCCTGAACATGTAGACGACGCAAACCACCTTGTATCCAGAAACACCTTGTTATAAACGCTCGGGTGCCCTAGACTGCCTTGCGCCTAAAACTCGGGCCCTTCGAACCACCCTGCGCCTCCACCGGTCAGACCCCCTGAACGACCAGACGACGCAAACCACCTTGTATCCAGAAATATCTTGCGATAAACGCTAAAGCTCCCTACTTTGCCTTGTGCCTAAATCTCGGGCTCCCTTCGAACCACCCTGCGCCTCGACCGGTCAGACCCCTGAACGTCCAGACGCCTCGAACACCTAGTTCCCAAAACCGGCCTTGCGCTTCGAACATCTGGGCACTCTGACTCCACCGGCGCCCGAGTTCCTAGAATCCTCAAACGCCTAGCTCCCTGAACGTTCCATCATCCATCGTCTTGAATTACCTAGCAACTGGAAATGCTGTGTCAACCTGGCGCCTAAAATGCTCAGCCGCCCTGAAAATACAGACACGGTGGACGCCTAGACGACCGAAAAAGTTCATTTGGCACTCTAAATAATATAATGAATATATATAAATCATCGGTCGCCCTGAAACATTTAACAAATTTAATTTTCCAGTCATGATTAGGCTTCTGCGCAACTATTTCGCGCATACAAACATCACCTGATCCCCACTCTCAGACCCCTTGCTCCACAGAACAGCTGAGATCTCAGTTATTTGACAATATTGAAGTACATATACACGTAAATCTGGATAAAGTGTCATGGATTAATATTTTGTTTCAATTACTGAATGTCCATTCTTATATATTTGTCTTCTAGTCTAAAATATGAGTTCGTCACGAAGAAAGTGTAAATATTGTAGTGATTTATTTTGTTATATTTGCGGTGTTTATATACCAAAAAAACAAAAAAGAATTATCACAGACTTTGTCAAGGAGACTTATGTTGAATATTTTGGTTTCAAAATGGACAAATGAGGTAAACCATTGGTTCCTAATAAAGTTTGTAAGTCCTGTGTTGAGTCTTTACGGTTGTGGAAAAAAGGTGAACGTTCTGGATTAGACTTTGGTATTCCTATGATCTCGATGGAGCCTACGAATCATTTAGATGATTGTTACTTTTGCGTAGTAGATGTTAAAGGTTTTAATTGAAATCAAACGTGGAGATACCCAGACTTACAGTCTACGAAATGTCCGGTTCTACACAGTGAAAATCTCCCTCGGCCCATATACATTTCAAAAGTAATTCGCATGCCCTCAGAAACAATGATGTTACCAAATTCACAGAAATTTGGACCATCTACTAGTGGAAGTGAATGGGAAGGTGAAACATCTACGCCAAAGTTATTTTCTCAAAATGAACTCAGTGATTTAATACGTGATCTCAATTTATCAAAACAAGGATCAGAACTGTTAGCCTCAAGATTGAAAGAAGAAAATTTATTGGCACCAACAGTAACAATTACAACATACAGAACGCGAGAAAAAGTGTAATTACAATTTTTTAGTGAAATGAAGGATTAGTGTATTGTAATGATATCGGGAAGCTGCTTATAGACATGGGTTTAAAAGAGTACAAATCTACTGAATGGCGCCTTTTTATTGATAGCAGTTGCAAAAGAAGTTTGAAATGCGTCTTATTGCACAATGAAAATAAATTTGCATCAATTTCAATTGCCCATTCAACGAAACTCAAAGAAGAATATGAAAATGTAAAATAAGTTTTAGAGAAAATTAAATACTCTGAGCATCAATGGCCGATCTGTGTGGATTTAAAAATGGTTAATTTTTTACTTGGCCAACAAAGTGGATATACAAAATACCCTTGCTTTATTTGTATGTGGGATAGTAGAGCAAAGCAACTTTATTGGGAACAAGATGCTTGGCCTGTAAGAAATTCTTTAACTGTCGGTAAAGCCAACGTAATAAGGTAGCCGCTGCTGAGCAGAGACAAAATCATACTTCCACCATTACATATTAAGTTAGGTATGACTAAGCAATTTGTAAAAGCGTTGAACAAAGACGGAAATTGTTTTAATTACATTTGCAGAAAATTTCCGAAGCTTAGTATGGAAAAATTGAAAGGTGGAATATTTGATGGTCCTCAAATACGGCAATTGATGAAAGACTCAGATTTTATCAAAGTTATGACTGTTCCGGAAAGTAAAGCTTGGAAAAGTTTTGTGTTGGTTGTCGAAAATTTCCTAGATAACCATAAAGCAGCAAATTATGAAGAAATTGTGCAAAATATGCTGACAAACTTTCAGACTTTAGGAGCAAATATGAGTATCAAGTTACACTATCTCCGCAATCATCTAGATAAATTTCCGTATAATTTAGGAAATGATAGTGAGGAACAGGGAGAGCGGTTTTATCAATATCTAAAAGTGATGGAAGAAAGGTATCAAGGTCGATGGGATTGTCACATGATGGCAGATTACTGCTGGTCTTTGAAAAGAGATTGTCCCCTGAAAAATTATAGAAGAAAAGCTCATAAAATGCGTTTTATGGAAATATGAAATATATTTTCGACATTTTCCTCTTTATTTACTTCGATGTATCCGAATTTCGCAAAACATAACTGACATTATAAATATATCTGTTATTTTGTTTCTTGTTTTACGATTTTTGTTATGTAAAATGAAAATGAAGATTTAAAAAGAAATCAGAGCAAATCCTACAAAATCATTGATAGTTTCACGAATTGTGTGCATACATAGACCCAAAATCATTTTCATATCTAGGGCAACAAAACCATTGTAGACCAGTGTAATATAACGAAAATATATGAATCATCGGTCGCCCTGAAACATCTCAACAATATTCAAATATAAGGATACCTTTCAATTTATATCTTGTATGAAATATAACATATGACTCATAATGAATGCTATAACAGTCTTTGGGCTTTTTTAGGTAAGCTTTGGTCCGTCTTCAGTCATTATCAGGTCATTATTATATAATAATAGTTGTGTGTGTGTGTGTTTGTGTGAAGATGTGTTCAGATGCATACATTTATGCAATTTAAAATGTTCAATATCACAAAATAACTTACAAATTCGAGGCAATTACACTCAGAGCTCATAGTCACTAATACAAATGACCTTTCTCAAAGAGGATTCGGTTGAAAAGGAATAGTCATCTTCCCTCGATAATTTTAGCGGGAATTCGATATTTCCATTTACAGAAAAAGGCAATAAAACCTTCTAAAGGACGCGCTGCTCTATAACCCGTTTCGGACTGACTCTGGGTTTCCACCCTGGAACCATTTACGCTATCCTTCGATGCCATATTCGGGTATTATCATCTGAATAACAACATTATTTTCTTTTTTGTTAAGAATAATCGTTAAAAGTCTATATAATTCAATTCATTCCTATTTAGTTCTGAAAAATAAGTCACATGCCACTGAGAAAACGATAATAATAGAATATTCTACTATTCTCTCTAGGGGGGAATGTGTGCAAGTTCGACCAATGTTTGGCCCTTCCTTCTATTAAGAATTTCGGTCAGGAATGCATTTATGGATTTCAATTTTATATACTACGAGATAGCTTTCTTCAAGGGGCTTTGAATTAATACCGGTCTAAAATGTTGTGTGTATCTTGGTACAATTTTAAAAACTTTTACACGAACTTATTCGTGAACTCAATCGTGTAAAATGTCTTCCTTCAATATGAGATATTGAGAGTTTTTTGTTATCTCTTTGAATAATTCGAAACAAAAACTTCAAAATAGAATAGATCGACGCAGCACACTATCATCTTTACAGTTCGTGGGCTATGAATGCATCGACAGTAAGTTACTTATGCTCTACTATCTCTGTAAGGGGAGAAACTCGATCGGTAATTTCTGGATGGGATGTACCTCAACTTGTATCGAGGATAGATGTCTCTTTTATAACTGATCATTGATCGAATATTATAAATATAAAGCAATTGATTGAATCAGGGGAATTGATAATAACAATTTCATGTAGTTCCGTCCTCCACGTAACTGTACTCCAACTAACCTTGCGTTATGAACAATTTTACACTCGTACCCACAATGCCCTCAGGCAAACCCTGGATTTACCTTTGTTTTTCATTGAAAAACTTCAAACAAACCTGTCACGTGTAAATGTCGAAAATCACGTTCGAAACTTCGAAAACGACCCGATAATTTGTGGCAAAACGTCATATTAACTGGTTGATGAAATCAAACTATTTCAAGAATTTGGTGTGATCTGGAAATAATTTGGAAGCCTGCCGAAATGGTCTTAGCTACTAAGGTCGTGTTGAAGACAGAGTAACCGTTTCGATGTAAGCATTATTGAATTTCATATTGACAAATCCCGGCAACAGAGTCTAGGTAAAATGCACGAAAGCTGAGCCCATTCTGTATTCCTCGATAGAGTAGGTAAAAGTTACCAAGAGCCAAGTAACAGTCGAAGAAAGAAGATCAAATTGACGACTGTTTATTACATAACCTATATAAAATTGAAATTGTTTTGCTTTGTATTCGCAAAGATTAATGAAAGATTTAAGATGATAGCAATGTGAGATGAAATGATGCATAAAGACATATACAATCGAGAAAGACATCAGAGATAAGTGAAATAATCATACTTTGAAGATAGGTACCATTGATATATTGCTATAAGTAATTTCTTCGACGTAAAGACAACCAAGCCCTGTTCAATTTTGAAAGTTGAAGTTTTCAGAACCGAGGAAAGAATTGTAAGTGTTCAATATGAACTACAAAAAGAGACAATTTAACATTTGACAAAGGCAAAATACAAAACTGGGCTTCACCTCAATTCAATCATCAAAGTTCTGAACAACCACAATCTTCAAAATAATGGCAAACTGAGATGAAGTGATGCAGGAAAATACCATCGAGAAAGACATCAGAGGTAATACAAATAAACAAAGTTTAATATGGTTTCCATTAATTTTATGTTGCTGCAGGTCGTTTGTTGGACACAAAGAGCACTGAACGCTATTCGATCTGGAATGTCTTTAGACCTTTCTTCCTGGAGGAGTTATTTCGAATCTAAAATGTTTGAAGAAATTACTATAGTGGAGCAAATTTGAAAATGGAACCCACAAAGTTAATGAGTTCATAGTAATAGGATTTGTATACTTTAAGTGAATGATATGCCGATAACGGAAAGTTTTTATGTTTCGATCTGTCTTTTTTAATATATTATCCTTACCCTTTTGAATTGATACCTCGGTCTGATTGTCTCTATATTTATATCATGTTCTGATTGTTTGTAGTTTTTACTCCTATTCTGACTGTTTTGTATTTATAGTGATATACGTTTGCCATTTTGTTCGGATGTAATCTGTACACACAGTGTTTCTTCTCAATCTCCTTAATTATTTAGTGTACAGGATATGGAAGATGATTATGGATAACAAATTCAAGAAATTTTTCAAAGGAACAACCAACTACATTCTTTACAGAAGCAAGAAAAACTGATGAAAGGTTAAATCATTTATTTCAGATTGATATTGAAATAGACAGAAAAATTTTCTGTGAAAGAATTCACATACCACATTCATACAAATTCCAATTGAGAAAATATTCATTAGGAGTTGATATTAAGACTGATATATGATGTACAGGTATATGCAAAAAAAGGTACCCCCGAAAATGCCGAATATTTGCTCTACGTTCTGGAAATCCGAAATTTCATTTTCTGGTCTCGTACCATAGATTTCTCTGTTACTGAACTATTAAAGAGCATCCAAAAATCTGAAAAAAATTAAAATTTCATTTTGAAGGCAGAAGAATTTTTCTGAGAAAAATTCAAAAGTTTTTTCTTTCTTATATCAGTGTCGAAGAGATAATCCTTGAATCTGTAATTGATGGATAAAATAATTATCTCCCAACACTCAGAGCATTTCAAGTTTCATTATCGGAGTTGTGAAAAAGAGTTAAATTTGAGAAATGTTGAAAAAGAAATGTAGACTTAAACATGCCCGAAATTCTCACCTCGTGACAATTATAAAACAATTTCAAGATGAATAAACACATATTTTCATCAATGCTTGTACAATGTGAAAATAAATAAAGCCAATTCCACTACTACCATTTCAAATTCTATTGAGGTACTTGAGCACTCACTCGTCCAGTTTTCATTCCTCGGCAAAATTTTATCTCATCTTAAAACGATAAACGTTGCATTGTTGTTTGATGAAATTCGAAGTTCAACAAATTCTTGGTATATATCAAATCCCTCCTCAGAAATTGTTGCAGTGAAAAATTAAAACTAATGAGTAATGTAAGAGTAATAACGTAACTCAATGAGCACTTATTGCCGAGCATATTCTTTTCACTTCCATCAAAAACAAAACCTTAGTAACCTCAATATAAAATAGGCCCATTCCTCCTGCTCGAAAATTAAGTTGTTGAAATTTATACCACTCATCGAGAAACAGCAGTAACTTTGTTGCATAGATGTTGTTAGTGAGGTTTGGATAAACATTGCTCATATATATCTGCAAAATATTCATAATGTTAGATTAATGGTTTGCTACGATTACTACATGCATCAGAGAGTTTATATGAAATTGTGAGAAAAAAAGAATGTACCAACCTGACATATTGCGGAGTACTATTCAATATTATCATATTAAAATATAAGGGCCAACATGACACATATGGTTGTGTTACTATTGCATCTTTTGAATAACCAATTTCACTTGTGTAATGTTACGACTGAAAAGCTGCATTCTGTTCATTGTTTTCCTGCACTCTTCTTCCTTCGAAATAGTTGTTACCACAAAATAAAGAAGTTTTTTGACCTTGCACTTGTGGACACTTTAGCCTGAAAAAATCACATTAGGTATCCGTTAGATTGCCTTCGATTAGCTGTACATTATTGATTTCATTGAGAATATAAAGATGATTCGTCTCCGGACAAAACGACAAATAACGTAATCTAACCTCTTGAGATATTCAGTTTCGCGTGCATATTAAAACTTGTTCATTCTGTATTGCACATTTCTCCGTTTTACTTAGTGGAATAAGCTGAAAATTTTCTCTGATTCGGCCTTCACTCGTAGCAAAAATAAATGTAGAAACTCATTTTCGAAGCAAATTTTTGTTTTCAAGCGTCCCTTTCGAGAACGTCGGACAATATGGCCGACTGCCTGGAATGTAAACAACCTACTTCAACTTTCGTCACGAACGCTGTGTGCATGGAAATAGAAAAAAATACGTATTTTAATCCGGTAGATAGGTGAAAATACGACGTAGATGAAAATTTAGACGAATTAACGCATCGTTTGAAACGTTTGTTTCGTGATGTTTACTTACGTTTCGAAGGAGCTCTCCCCTATTCGTTCCGAATACGACGTTTTTCTCGAGATCGAATCGAAACCTTTCACGTTCTACGTAACCGGACAGGTTTCGAGATGATTTCGATGTACCTTCATTGATGGCATGATTGATATATTTCTTATTTCAGATTTTTTCGACGACCCAAACTGTAGAATTTGAGTTTGGGAAAAGTCAACGTCAATGTCAACGCTCGGGAATGGTCGTGTTCCCGACGTGTTTCGTTCCTTGTTGGTGGAAAAGGAAGGCAGATGTATCGAGCAAATTTGTCGTTTTTCCAGAAATGAATAAAAATATTTGAATGCTCTTTTTGCGGAAAAGAAAGACGTGAGAGTAAAATTTCGTCTTTCTTCTCGGATTCCGTGATATTTTCATTCTTTTGCCGATAGTTTCATACGTCGAACCGAAGCGTTTTCGGCGACGGCTTTCGATGGGCGTGTTCGTTTTCTCGAAAATGTGGAAATATCTTCCACGTCTGAAAATGGACCTCTTTTCGGACGCGGATTCATAAGGTTTCCCGTGGAAAATACGCGATTAAAATATAAGGAAGCAAGATAGAAAAGACGAACGCTTCGTTCGGTGAAAAGTGCGATTAGGCGAAAAAAAAAATATGTATAGCCTACTCGTTGGGGTAATTTCCTCCCTGCCGTTTAGAAACAATCGTGGACCTTTTTCTTTTTGGCGTTTTCGTAAAAAACTTACTCGGCCCGGCCTCCGCCTCCCGCTCGAGAGCTAAACGAAAAATCCCCGTCTCGGTTCAACCACATTCCATCCCCTCCATTCTGACCGAAAAGTGCTTTACGCGTTCAGTATATATACACTAGTGAGCCTATTAAGATCGCCTTTCATATTTAAACAGCTAATATATTAAACACCTGATATACAAAAACGCCTAATATACAAGAATGCCTAAAAGACGAAACACCTAACATACAAAAACCCGTAATATACAAAAACACCTAATATTCAAAAAACGCCTTATATACAAAAACGCCTGATATACAAAAACACCTAATACACTAAACGCAAAATATACTGAACGCCTTTTCATTTCCAGTTCTAACGATAATGAAGTTCTTATCAGATACAGCGATATTTATATTTAATAGTTCGTTAAGTTATATGGAACTCTCTCATATATTGCTTAACACATCCTTATGGTAACGCAGTTTCTAGTATTGTTTTACGGATACTGACTCATCAACCATACAAATTTAAACACTATTTACTACTATCCCAATTCAATTTGAAAATATCAACTTTCTCCAAATGAGGAAGCATTAAACCATTACTGTTGAGTAAACTTGATCATTATGAATACCGTTTCCTTGCTTTCATCTGTGTTCTGTATTTCTTCTCTTCCTGAAGAGTTATTCTCATGTTGTTTTCCAATTATTTCTTTGTTTTGTTTCTAGAATTCTTTGAAATAGTTTCTCAATAGTATAAGATCCTTGAAATTTGCGCAGGTCTCTTTTCTCTATTGGAAATATAATTCCAATACTCCAATCATATGAGCAGATGTATTTTTCCAAAACTTTCTGAATATAGCTGTCAGGATTCTTCTTCCTCTATCTTGCATTTTGCATTTTCTTATATCTACATCGTTGTCACATTATACTGATATACCATTCTTAAAGGCTTTTGATACTCTTTATCAGTCTATAATTTACTCCTCTTTTCCTTACACTTCTCTCACTTACTACTCTTTTCAGCATTCTACTGAAAGCTTTCTCCAGATCAAATATTTTGTCTTCTAGTCTGCTCTGCTGGTAGATGGAAAAATGACAATCGCAAAAACTTTTTGCATTCCTAGAAATTGTTTTTTTTTAATTGTATTTCAATTTGTCCTTTCAGTTTGGTTCCTAAAGTTCTTTTGCAATATTGTAAGTCTCCTAAAATTTTCTTGGTTACTTTTTAGTATTGGAGCTCTAATGGCAATCCTGCAATTAATAAGAGCTAGCACATTTCTCCAGGTGTCACTATCATAAGTGTATAATTCACTTCTCTTTTCCTTACACTCTTTCAGTACTATTCTCAATTCTCCGTCGAAAGTCTTCTCCAGATTAAAGAATACCTCAAATTATATTTTGTCCTTTAGTCTGTTTTTTCTATGAGCTGGTTGATGGTGAAAATATAATCTAGAACATTTCTTCCTTTTCTAATTATTTCCTATGTTGTTTTCCAATGATATCTCCTGTTGATTTCTAGAATTCTTTCAAATAGTTTCTCAATAGTATGAGTTCTTTGAAATTTGCTCAGGTCTTTTCTCCCTATTGGAACTATAAAGCCTATCCTTCATTCTTCATGAGCAGGTAAATTTTTTATATCCCTTTTAAATTTTGCTGTCAGAATTCTTTTCTCCTATCATCAATGCATTTTCTCATCTCATCATTTGTGTTGTCACATTATTATGATATACCAATTACAAAGGCTTTTGATACTCTTCTAGTCTTTAATTTACTCCTCTTTTCCTTAGACTTCTCTCTCATACTACTATTTTCAACATTATATCCCAAACACGTCCTAAGTTTCTGATTTACTTCACTTTTCCTTAGACTCTCCCAACTCTCCCATAGTATTCTTCTCAGTTCTCTCTTGAAAGCCTTCCCCACATCAGAGAAAACCTATAATTATATTTTGTCCTTAAATATGTTCTCCTCTATTTGCTGGTCTATAACGAAATTGTGATCCTGAACTCTTCTTCCTTTCTTGAAGTGTGTTTTCCATGTTGTTTTTCAATTATTTTTTTAATTCAAAGACAAACATGTAGTTTATATTGATGATAAAAACATTTGGGAAGAAGTCAAACTTTCTAACAGTAAGTGAGAAAAATAAAATTATCAATTTGACAGTTATTTTTAAATTGTTCATTTATATCCCAGTATTCATGATAGTAATAGTTGAAGGAAAAATGAAAACAGTCATGTATAAAGAGCTTCACACATACTAATGAAAAATTAAGTACTGAGACGAATATCTTACTTCACTGCCACCAAGCTGACTTGCTGTACATATGAACCGATAATAAAATATTGTTATTCTGAATATTGCTGACATGATTCTTCTTATCCTATCTTCTATTATTCTTCTCATCCTAACTAAGGTATTAACATAGTATACTGATTTTGATACTACTCCTTAGTCTATAATTCACTTCTCTTTTCCTAAGACTCTCCCATTTTACTCTTCTCGGTTTTCTTTCCAAAGCCTTCCCAAATAAAGAAAAGCAACGAAAATTTTTTTCTTGTCCTTTACTATGTTATTCTCTGAGCTGGTTGATAGTGGAAATGTTATTCTGAACACTTTCTCCTCTCCTAAAGAGTGTGTTTCCCATGTTGTTTTCCAATTATATCTCTGTTTCGTTTCTAGAATTCCTTCAAATTGTTTCCCAATAGTATATGTTCTTTAAAATTTGCTCGAGTGCTGTTTCCTTCTTCCCCTATCTTTGATTCATTTTCTAATCTCAACATTGATGTCATATCCTACTGAATTACTTTATAAGACTTCTGCTACTCTTTCTCAGTTTATAAATCACTTCTCGTTTCCTAAGACTGAATATATATATTCTATATATATATATATATATATATATATATATATATATATATATATATATATATATATATATATATATATATATATATATATATATATATATACGAGTTGCCCATATATCTGTTCATGCAATCAAAATGATTTCATGAAAAATATAAATCCACCACCCGGTAATTAATACCATTGCCAGGCAATGATTATAATCAAAACATATCCTGGAGTAATTATATATTAGGATAACGTTAAATGTTATAAGAATATATCAATCTACCAGAATATATACATACTATAGCATCATCAGACAATGATATCAATGTACCAACGAGTAGTGTCAGAGGCTTTCTCCCGGAAAAATCCAGTGTACGGACCTTAGTCAAGTAACACTGAATGTTACTCATTAATAGTTTCCTTTGTGTGAAGTGGTGAACGATCGAATAGAATACTGCTCTGAATATAAATATGACAAAATTGTCAGTTAATTATATTACATTTATATAAACAAATAAATAAAATATGAAATGAGATTCTGAGCAGTATAAATTAAAGAGAAAACTCTACCTCATTATTATTTTCGGAAAGAAACCTACGAAGAATATTACAAGATTTGATGACTGTTATCTTTTGTAACTGTTCAAACAAATTTTTCTTCAGACCCAAAATCTCAATACTTTTGTGAAGATTTCTAGGAATAACGCCTGTTGTAGAAATAATAATCGGTAGAATAAATATTTTCTTCATTTTCCACATTTTTTAATCTCGTCGCCAAGCATCATATATTTAGAAATTTTTCATTGTATTTATTTTGTATATTATGTTGTCGGGTATAGCAATATCAATTATATATATTATTTGATTCTGTTTATCAATAAGAACGATATCTGGTCTATTGTGTTTTACAGCTCTGTTGCACAGAATTGTTTTATCAAAATAAAGTTTATATTTGTCATTTTCACGAATAATCTCAGGTTCATATTTTTGAAATTTTTTTCTTTTGGGAATTAGGTCATGTTTAATTCCTAGATTGAAGTGAATAATATTAGCGACGGCCTTATGTCTTTCTAAATAATCTGTTGAAGCAAGGACTGAGCAAGATGATAATATATGAAAAACTGTTTCTGAAGAACAGAAACATCTACGGCAAGAATCATCTATATTTTGTTTGATGATATGTTTTCTATAATTCCTTGTGAAAACAACCTGGTCCTGGATCGCAATTGCCAAGCCTTCTGTTTCAGCAAACAATTCTCCAGATACTAACCATTTATTCGATGCAATTTCATCAATATAATCATTTTTCAATTCTTTAGGTGCTTTCCGTGTAATTCCTTCTGCATCCAACTTTCTCTTTTAGAATTATCATCAAATATATCAAAATCTACCTTTTGCATTGTCAAGTTCAGAGGTGTAAGATTATAATCTGAAGCAACAGCAATATCATGTAATTTAGACGTTCTCTGTTTATCATGAAAATGGGAACGTAGATGAAAAATCTGTTTACTATGAAGATTATTCAAATCAATTAATCCACGACCTCCAAGATGTCTAGGTAGTGTACCTCTCTGAACAGCTGACTTTGGGTGGTGCTTATGATATTTACAGAGCGTTTTCCTTGTTTGACATTGTAAATCATTTAGATCAGTTTTAGACCATTTAATAATTCCAAAAGAAGATTAAAGAAGAGGAACAGCATAGGAGTTGATAGCTCTGAAAAGGTTTTTACTAGTTAAATAACTCTTGATGATAATTCTAAGTCTTTTGTAATATGTACTTCTAATATTTTCTTTAGTGCTGCTATGGTTAATTGTCTTCTCTTGACAAAATCCAAGATATTTATATGTATCTCCTTGAAGCATTGGCTCGATTTCGATATTGGAAATCTTTATATAATCAGAGGTGATCTTTCCTTTTCAATAGAAAGATTTTTACATTTTGGAAGCCCAAATTTCATATGAATATCATTGGAATAGTTGAAAGTATTCTCAAGTAGACTTTTTAAATGAGATCTGGTTCCGGCATATAATTTAATATCATCTAAATAAATTAAGTGACTTAATTTGAATTCAGTTAATAGACTCTTTATTTTGAAGCCAAAACTAGTAGCATTTAATTCATGAGATAATGGATTGAGGCAAAGACAAAACCAAAGAGCACTTAAAGAATTACCTAGCAAAATGCCTCTTTTAATTGGAATTACTTCGGATTTTAACGATTGTTTTGAAATATTTAAATGAAGATTGGTTCTCCAATTTTTCATTACAAATTCAAGAAAATGACGAAGTGTCTTATCAATTTTATAAATTTCCAAAATTTCTTGAAGCCATGAAAGGGGAGAACTATCAAAAGCCTTTTGGTAATCAATGAAGGCTGTATGAATATTTCTCTTCTTAGTTTGAGCTTGATTCAAAGCAACAGAAACGAGTTGCTCTTTAGTACCAAGGTGTTTTTTTCTACATCATTTTTGATGTTCGGAAAGAATATTATAATTCTCCAAATGTGCATAAATTTTTTGGGTAATACATGCAGTTAGAATTTTATATATTGTTGGAAGGCAAGTAATTGGTCTATATTGAGACGGATCAATAGTATTATCACTTTTCGGTTTTAAATAAGTAATTCCTTGTGTGAAAAATAAAGGAGTAGCTGAGGGGTTCTTTATTATAAATGAAAAATATTCAGCCAATTTTTCATGAACGCAAGAGAATTTCTTGAACCAAAAGTTATGAATACCATCAACACCTGGAGATTTCCAATTTTTTGTGTGTTTAATAACTGATGTTATATCTTCGTTTGAAAATTCTTCAAATTGCATGCATTCTATTTTAGAAAATCGAGACCTTTCATTTAAAATCCAACTTGCATTGGAATTGTGTTGCCTTGGCACTGCCCAAATTGAAGAGCAATAATCAGTTAAAATATCAATTTTAGGAACTCCATTTCCAGAAATATTTTCATTTGAACCTGAAATAAATTTGTAAAAATGTTTTTCATTGTTTTTGAATAGTTTGTTTTGGAATTTTCTTTCTGAATTTATTTTATATTCACGTAGTCTAATGGAGTATACTGAAAGTTTTTGTTTTAAAGTATCGATGTATTCTATCAATTGTCCATTACTTATCTCATTATTTTTATGGGTTTTATGAGGAATATTTTTCCAATATGTGAAATAAGTTTTTTGATCGATTACCTCTGGAATATTGAGTCAATCTTCCTAAATCACATCTGATAAAAGAAATTTTACCTTCTAACCTTTTTTGCCATGAAGGTTTTTTCTTGATATTATAATCAGATCCAAAATTTTCTAATTTGTATCCAAATATATATATATATATATATATATATATATATATATATATATATATATATATATATATATATATATATATATATATATATCGAAAGACGAAGAAGAATTTTATACGCAGCCATAACTAGCGATTTCCAATAGGAGTGAAATATTTTCATATTTTCGAAGAGATACCATTTCCGGTTATACTAAGTGGGTAATCACTTTGTGGAAATCTACCTTTTTATTATACATCTAGAACCGACATTTGAGCAAGGCATAAAATACTCAAGTTGTTGGCACTTATCTGTCAAAAGTTTAATTATTTTTATTATAAGTAATAATAAGTAATAAGTTATAAGTAATTATTTTTGTTATAAACCAGCATTTTGAGAAACATTTAAAAAAATTGTAGCTCGTAGATCTTTTTCACTACAGACACAATTTTTGATTGGGTGGATAGAAGAAAGATCAACGAATTTTTTGAGCAATCCACACATGTCAAATGTTTATTGCGTTATTTTGTTTGATTTTTTCAATTTGGCCTTTTTCAAACAGCAATAACTCAACTTTTTCAAATTGCACTTGCCAATTTTTATATCGCCATCAGATGTAGCGTCAAATTTCAGATGGAATTGTATAAGCATGTACTATACCCATCTCTTCCAGTTCCGAAATAATTTGGGAATATATTGAATTTTGATGATTTTGCAAGAACTAACAGAGAATGCTTTGAAATATTTGAATCAAGTAGCTGAACTGGCTACGCTCACCTGACAGGTGCCCAAAATTAATATACTTGTCACTTCATTCATTCGAATTTGATATTTCAACTAGAATTCTCGTTAAGACAGATTGAGAATATCCAAAAAATACAACACATTTGGAATGAAACCACTGGTTATTCAAACGAAAATATGTTTAATCTTTCTTTAATTCATTTAAGAATGTCAAAAAGTAGTGGGTAGAAATTGCAGGCAATTCAATTACCAATTTCCAAATTTATCGTCTATGAGTAAAATAAAATTTCGAAGCATTAGAAGCAATTTTCTACAATTCGGATGAATAAAAATTGCAGGAAATGAGCGAAAATCAATCATCGAAGATAGTGTTAATACAAATAAATGATAGCAAACATCATAGGAGAAAACTTATTTACGATCTGAATAAATGTTCAATATGGGCCCCATTTGGCTCGATACACTTGACAACTCGTATACGAACATGATGAGTTGCCCTCCTAGTTTCCTCGGGATCAATATGACGAAAAGCATTATGAATGCGCTCTAGTAACTCTTCTTCACTTCTCACAGGAATAAGATACACATCACTCTTGATTTTGCCCCATAAATAAAAATCAAGGAGCGTCAGGTTGGGAGAACGCGGAGGCCATAAATTTGGTCCTTGATTACCCCACCATCTATCCTCGAACATTTATGTTAGCTGCCGATTTACAGCTCGTGTTTTATGTACTGTTGCACCATCCATTTGATAATAGCAATCCCTTAGAATGCTAGGGGGTAATCCATCTAAAAAGATTGCTAATGTTCTTCTCAAAATTTCTAGGTATCTTTGTCCATTAAGGTTTTCCTCATAAATGTGATAAGCCAACAAATCATTCTTCAAAATTGCAAAAACGTTCACGCTGACTTTATTTTGGAAATCAATAACCTCAATGAAATGTGGATTTTCTGAGGCCCAAAAATGTCGATTCCTCCTATTGGTTATTCCACTTTCATTGAACTTGGCTTTATCAGACCATATATTTTTTTGCAGAATTGTCCCATATTCTTGAAGCCAAATTAATAAATTTTCACCGAAATTTAGCAGCTTGGGATGGTCAGTTGGTTTCAATGTTTGTAGTCTGATCAAAGAGTACGGGTGCATGTTATGTTTCTCACGGATCCTTTGAATAGAAGTATAACTCAATCCAATATCCATTGATGGTGACTTAATGGACGCACGTGGATTGGCACGAAAATACGCTAGCGTATGAATTTGATTGTCGTCGTCCTCGAGAATTGGTTTTCTACTAGTTTCTATGTATTTTGTTTCTCAAAATTGCAGAAAATTGCTTTTAATCCTTAGAAATTTTGTTTTACTCATAGGCGCCAAATTTGGAAATTGGTTATTGAATTACCTGCAAGTTCTATCCACCATTTTTTGACATTCGCCATGAATTGAAAAGAGATTAAACATATCCTCGTTCAAAAATTTTCACTTCAAATTACCAACAATTCTTGTTGAAATATCAAATTCGAATGAACGAAGTGACAAGTACATTAATTTTAGGCACCTGTCAGGTGAGCGTAGCCAGTTCAGCTACTTGATTCAAATATTTCAAAGCATTCTCTGTTAGTTCTTGCAAAATCATCAAAATTCAATATCTTCACAAATTATTTCGGTACTATATGAGATGGGTATAGTACATGCTGATACAATTCCATCTGAAATTTGACGCTTCATCTGATAGCGATATAAAAATTGGCACGTGCAATTTGAAAAAATTGAGTTATTCCTGTTTGAAAAAGGCCAAATTGAAAAAATCATACAAAACGCAATAAACATTTGACATGTGTAGCCTGCTTGAAAAACTCCTTGATCCTTCTTCTATCCACCCTAGCAAACATTGTGTCTGTAGTGCATAAGATCTACGAGCTACAATTTTTTTAAATGTTCCTCAAAAACCGAGTTTATAACAAAAATAATTAAATTTGTCAAAAGTTTTAACAGATAAGTGCCAAAAACTTGGGTATTTTATGCCTTGCTCAAATGTCGGTTCTAGATGTATAATAAAAAAGGGAGATTGCTATTCGAAATAACAAAGTAATGACCCACTTCTGGTATAACCGAAAATGGCATCACTTCGAAAATATTTCACTTCAATTGGAAATCGTTAGTTGTGGCCGCGTATAAAATTTCAGCTTGATATTGTAATTGGAACTCAAAAAGTTTTTAACGGACGGTTCCGGTGGATATCCCTGTAAAATCTATATAATTATATAATATAAAATGAAAATGAAGGAGCAAACTGGAATAAAACATCATAGTACGTGAGTATCTTCTACGAAAATCATCAACTTTACACAACTTTTTTCAGAAGCAATTGCATTTGCCATAAAATATGTGATTTTCTCCAACTGAAAGTTCCTGTTGTAATGAAGCTTCATAATTTGCTTGTCTTGATTGAGAAACGTTATATTCTGAATGTATAGAATACCTGTTATACAGTGAACAGCTTTGAATAAATATCTCAAAATACAGAAGAATATGTTATGAACAGAAGTAGCTCAAAACACGTACCTTATGCGTTAAGTAAATATTGGAATATCCTGAAAAGCTCAAGTTTTTATGCCAACTATATAAAGAATTGTTCAACAAATAAATTTTGAAGTTGGGAATTGCAGGTAATTTACTTCATCTCTTTCTTTTCCTTTCTCCCGGTGACCCCGTTTAAGTAGGATGGATAAAACGAAAACCCTTATGTTGACAGCACGAGGTTTGTTAATTTCGCGAATTTCTGGCCGTCGTAGATTTTCGGAATGAGGAAAGTAGAGCCAAAATTTGCAAAAGTCGGCCGATAGCCTTTCGTTCGATGGAAGATTTTTCTGTTTTCTCGTGGTTTTATGAGAATCTATCTATTGCGGCGCAAAATGCGAAACTCGAGGCATTTTCGTTGTCCAGGTTTCGTAGCGATCGAAGGCATAAGAAATATTTGGCTACAAAAGTCCAAAGAAATTATCCCCTCTGTCTTGGAGATTTAGTTGGTTTTATTTTCCGGCATTCTTGCCCGATCGACCTCTTCGATCGCTTTCCGAAAGTTCCGAATTACCGATTCCGAAGAAATCTCGCCGTTACGACGTTCCGTTCGCCAGGAGCGACGTTTCGGCGAAATTTTTCGAAAAATCGTCGCGACTCCGTCGTTCGAGCTAGGGACTCCGAATTTCGCGCGGACCTTCCGAAGACGTTTCTCTACGGGAAAAAAGTTATATGTGGAGCCTACGCACCCCGCTTTTTCGCAATGACCCTTTCTTTCCGCTCAGTTCATACCCCAACCGCCCCCTCCACTTTTCTCGAAATAAGCCTTACTGCTTTAGTATTATATGGACTAGCAGGCGGGTAGATCTACCTTGTATATCAAACGCCTAGGATGGCAGAGTTACCTTGTATATCAAACGCCTAGGCGGGCAGATCTACTTTTTTTATCCAACGCCTAGGCGAGCAGATCTACCTTGCACCTAAAACGCCTAGGCAGGCAGATCTACCTCTCATCCTCAAACGCTTACGCGCCCCAAACTACCTCGTGCATGATCTCCCTGAGCTATCTTACGCCTTCAAACGTCCAGAACCACCTTGCGCCCGAACATGTAGACGACGCAAACCACCTTGTATCCAGAAACACCTTGTTATAAACGCTCGAGTGCCCTAGACTGCCTTGCGCCTAAAACTCGGGCCCTTCGAACAACCCTGCGGCTCCACCGGTCAGACCCCCTGAACGTCCAGACGCCTCGAACACCTAGTGCCCAAAGCCGACACCTGATTACTACGACTTCACTGGCACCCGTGTTTCAAGAATCCTCAAACGCCTAAGTTTCCTGAACGTTCCATCATGCGTCGTCTTGAATTACCTAGCAACTGAAAATGCTGTGTCAACCTGGCGCCTAAATTGCTCTGGCACCCTAAAAATACAGGCACGGTGGCGCCTAGACGATTGAAATAGTTTATTTGCACACTAAATAATATTATGAATATATATACATCATCGGTCGCCCTGAAACATCTCAACATATTCAAATATAAAGATACCTTTCAATTTATATCTTTTATGTTATATAACATATGGCTCATAATGAATGCTATAACAATCTTTTTTTGGGCTTTTTTAGGTAAGCTCTGGGTCGTCTTCAGTCGTTATTAAGTCAATATAATATAATAATAGTTTTATGTGTGTGTGTGTGTGTGTGTGTGTGTGTGTGTGTGTGTGTGTGTGTGTGTAGATGTGTTCAAATGCATACATTTATGCAATTTAAATATGTTCAATATCACAAAATACCTTACAAATTCGACCGAAGCACACTCAGAGTTCACAGTCACTAATACAAAGAACCTTTCTCAAAGAGGCTTCGGTTGAAAAGGAATAGTCATCTTCCCTCGATAATTTTAGCGGGAATTCGATTGTTTCCATATTTCCATTCACAGAAAAAGGCAATAAGACATTCTAAGGGATGTGTTGCTCTATAACCCGTTTCGGACTGTACATTGACTCTAAGTTTCCACCCTGGATCCATTAACGCTATCCTTCGTTGCCATATTCGGGTATTATCATCTGAATAACATTATTATTTTCTTTTTTGTTGAGAATAATCGTTAGAAGTTTATATAATTCACTTCATTCTTATTTAGTTCTGAAAAATAGGTCACATGCCTCTGAAAAAACGATAATAATAGAATATTCGACTATTCTGTCTAGGGGTGGGAATGTGTGCATATCCGACAAATCCTTTGGCCCTTCTATTGAGAATTCCGGTCAGGAATGCCTTTATGGATTTTAATTTTATATACTACGAGATGGCTTTCTTCAAGGGGCTTTGGAATTATACTCGTCTAAAATGTAGTGTGTTTTCTTGGCACAATTTCAAAAACTTTTACACGAACTTATTTGTGAACTCAATCGTGTATAATGTCTTTAATAAAAGAAATATTGAGATTTTTTTGTTATCGCTTTAAATAATTCGAAACGAGAACTTTCAAATATAATAGACCGACGCAATACACTATCATTTTTACAGTTCGTGGGCTATGAATGCATCGACAATAAGTTACATATGAGGTACTATCTCTGTAATGGATGTTACTCGATCGGTAATTTCCGGGTGGGATGTACCTGAACTTGTATCGAGGATAGTTGTCTCTTTTATAGCTGATAATTTATCAAGTGGTATGAATATAAAGCGATGGATTGAATCAGAGGAGTTGGGAATAACAATTTTATGTATTTCCGTCCTCCACGTAACTTTACTCCAACTAACCTTGCGTTATAAACAATTCTACGCTCGTACCCACGTTGCCCTCAGGCAAACCCTCGATTTACCTTTGTTTTTCATTGAAAAACTTCAAACAAACCTGTCACGTGTGAATGTCGAAAATCACGTTCGAAACTTCGAAAACGACCCGATAAGTTGTGGCAAAACGTCATATTAACTGATTGATGAAATCAAACCATTTCAAGAATTTGGTGTGATCTGGAAAAGATTTGGAAGCCTGCCGAAATGGTCTTAGCTAATAAGGTCGTAAAAGAGACAGAGTAACCGTTTCGATTGAAGCATTATTGAATTTCAAATTGACAAATTCCGACAACAGAGTCTGAGTAAAATGCACGAAAGCTGAGTCCATTCCGTATTCCTCGATAGAGTAGGTAAAAGGTACCAAGAGCCAAGGAAAGATAGAAGAAAGAAGAAGATCAAATTGACGACTGACAAAGATGATTTATATACTCTAGATGAGGAACCCACTTGAACGTAAAATTTTCACACAGTATAGTGAATTTGACGTGCAAAACAGTCCATCTGCTGGCACTCTCTTTGATAATAAACTATATGTGCGGTACTATATCTATAAGTGCAGTGTTCTGCACTAATACGACAAAATAATGAGTGAATTATTCTGATATGGCACATAGATGATGCGTGAAATCGAAAGAACCAATGATATTCAGCTGACATGAGCGTAGACATGAATAGGAAAAAAGGGTTTTACTTATTTTTTACATTACGTAGTCTCGGATTGAATGAGAAAGGCAGAAAAGGAGAATATGTTCAATTATTTATCAATAGCGTTCAATATATGTTTTCACAAACCCATATATACTTAAACACAAAATATTATAAATATCCATCCATGACAAGTTACACGCATTTTAATATAAATTTATGAAGAGTGTAGCACAGTTTTTTCAAAATAGGAATGTAAAATTGAAAATTCGAATTCAGACCTAGAAGTTTGCTTTGAGAATAATTTTCAGTTTCGAAAGTGCAATGGCCGACTTTACCTCCAGAAAATTGTATTAAAACATCAAGAATATCCATATCATTAATTAGGTGCATTTTCGATAAGAATGATTAATTCTGTTTAAATAAAACAACTTTTGAAGTAATTCAATACATAATTGTGATATTTTTAAAATAATTGTTAAAAGGTGATGTATTATTATGATATCATCTATACATTATGAAAATGAATAAATTGCAGATATTGTGACAGGTAGGTATTTACTGTGCATTATATTAATGGTAAACGCAATTTCGACAACATTCTTGACAAGAAGTAATCGGTAAACCAATGTAACAAAATAAAGCGAAAGACGAAAAATCTGGTAAAAAAAAGTCCATTTGATTCATAACAATTCCGAAACGAAACATCAATTCATTTATCCTTAAATAAATCAGTGCAGAGACGAAAATAGACAAACAATTTGACGCTATCGATGTTCGCACTCTCCATATTCTACCAGTCAGTGACGCAAAGCATGCAATAGGTTGCATATTGCGTACGATGTACAAAAAACTAAGGAAAAATTGAATTTTTAACTCATTGCAAGGGTTTGAAGTTTTAATTTATTGCAGAATTAATTGTCGAAGCCAACTGGCCATCATATCGAAAATGCAAATTGATTAGAAGAAATTGCAGTTTCCCAGCTATTTTAACAGAATTATTAAAAGATTCGTAAGCATTCATCAGTTATCAGGATCGTCTGAATACGTTAATTTTTGGTATATGTGTGCGTTCCGCTATTTATAATGAGCAAAATTATAAATATAAGGAACATAGGGTGAACTGAAAACTGATTAATACTAGTATTTTCATGAGTAGTAACCAACTGTGAAATTTCTGAAATTCCTCTAAGAGACTACAAATGAATACAAAGCTAGGAATGGCGATAATGTGTAGGGTTAAAATTTCCTGCAACTGAAGTTGTTGGCATTCATTTGTGGTTTTGAATTTGTATTTACAATCTCAGTCAATTATTTACATTATTCCATCAAAAGATTTCGGATAAGTAACTATATTATATTCCACAATGGGATTATATCTTAGCAAATTTTTGGGCGGCTTCCATAGTTGAACTCAAAATTTTACTTTTGAAGAAGCATTTTCCATCTAGCTTAAATTCCTATTTGAAATCAGTTTGGAATCGATTGGTTTCGAGTTCCAATGTTGGCAATTTCTATCATAGGAAAAATTTTACTGTGTCATCTTCCGAAGATAATGCTTCGGAATGATAAGGGAGAAATTTATGAAACACAAACTTTCGAAAGAACGATACATGACTATAAGCATTATTGGAATGGATTTTCATATGGAGTCATAATACCATCGTGAATTTCAGAAATTGTTATGAAATATAAGGTATAGTTTAGAAATTGAAACTTAATCAACACTAAAATGAAACGTTATAAAAGGGTGAATTTTAAATAAATTTGAGTTTTCGGAAGAGCGGAAATTCTCAAAACAGGTGAAATTTGGTGAAGAAATATTTCTGTACAACTATGAAAGAAATGATGTCATCAAAGTTACTCTTTCACACTGTAACTAACTCATAAGAAGCTTTTCATGAAAAAGGAAATCAAAAAGAGAAAGAGTCACGGAAAATTATGGATATTTTTGAATCTATTTAATAAGAAGCTATTGAGAAAACGTTACAGATTATTGAATTCGTCAAAAACTGTGATTAGTTCGTTAAATTCTGGTGGAAATGAGTTGATAAATAACATGGATTTCTGTCACTCAAGTTTTTACGATTTATTGAGAAAATTGGGTTTCAATAAGTCCACCCGCAATAATTTCTAATTGAATATTATCCAAACAACTCACTTTACTGTTACAAGTGAAGCTGAGAATTAATTTCTATTTTCGATTACAAGTTGAAAGCGTATAACGGCCGATGTTCAGCACGAAATGTCTAGCTGATTTCTGTCGGACGGTGGCCTCTCAAAGCAAACAGCGAAAAAACTCCAGTATTCTCGTCTGTGTCTCGAGAAGCCGACAAAACAAAAGACGCATTGCCTTAAAATTAGCTTCGTTCTGGGTACTGTTTATCAATTATGAGTTTTATTATCATTATTATTATTTGAATGATAAAATTTGAAATATTTGTCTTAAAATTTAGGACAAAAAAACTGATTATCCAATTATATTTATCGTTAATATGTATATAATAAATCAGATTTATTATGATTACATAATCGAAAATTATGGCCAATAATTATAATTTTTTCGTGCTCGTAGAAATTCATAAGTGGCAATGTGTATCAAATCAGTTTATGCAAATGATCAAGTTCATAACGAGAAATAAAATTGACAACAGACGTTTGTTTTATTATACACGTAGGTATATACATAAATATACTTCTATTAATAGATTTCAAATGTTAATTGATAAACAAAAATTAAATTAAAACGTTTATAGAGTATATATATATATATATATATATATATATATATATATATATATATATATATATATATATATATATATATATATATATATATATATATATATATATATATATATATACAAAAGTGCATTGAAATTTTATAAAAACTTCTTTCCGCCTCTATTCAAATTTTTTGGCACCCGCTTCACTTCGTTGTGAAGTCTTGACAATGAATTGTTCAACCGTAGGATTTCGTGTGAAAACCTCCAGCTTACCGAATGACTGAAAAAAAAAATGTTCCAATGGGTCCTGATTGAAACGATTCGTTAACAAATATTCCACGTTTTCACTTTCCTGTTTTATAGACTCCCGAAGATACAAAATGCCTATCAACGTTTGTTCAAAGCCCAAAAAGCAAGGAGGACGCGCACGAGTGGAACCGGTAATTTCCCACGTACGAACATAATCAATAAATTGCCTTAAATTATTCTCGGGGTGATAATTCTCTCGCGAAAGAGCGTAAATTCCTTTCTTCTTCACATTCAAATAATCGAGCAAGTTATTAACCTTCTTCAGAAATTCTGAAGTATTGATTGAGGTATCGGAATCGAGTTGTTTGGTGTTGAACGCCTATAAAATGGTTGCGGATACAGAGTTACTGAAAATTTGGGTTGCTACAGACACTTACATTTTCTCAAATGGTTTCGGACGTATATGAGCAGCATCTGTTTTTCACACATTAAACGAGCATTAACTAATTTGGAGTCTATTATGTACGTTTCCTCATGTTTGACCACCAGCATCTACTCTACCGTGCACTACAAACTGGTTACGAATTGATTTTGTTAAATGAGGAACGTCGTAAAGAAAAACAATATCTGGCCGTCGATATTAACAATAGGATGTTCCACGGTAACTCCTGTATCACGATAAGCCTTTCTGTTATTCGTACCCTGATCACACGTGATAGCCCTTACCAATATTCCAAATGATTTCAATTTTGAAATAAGGGTTATTAGTATGGTTTGTATTTCACCTCCCGCCATACTTCCAGAAACGACGAAATAACTTAACGGAATTCTGTAATACGCATAAAGTCCTCGAATCATAAAAACAAGAACGTGATTTCCGAGATTTTGTTGTGGACCGAATTCTCCATAATCTGAAACTAATCAATTTAGAATTGTAAATAATACTCCTCTTCGGTAGAACCGTTAAATTTCAAACGCACATGTTCGAAAGTAAATGCTATCAAGAAAACTCGTCTCTAATTGAATCGAATTGAACCAATTCGAGATTGTGCCTTTATGCGGGATAGTGAATCCCTGACGAACTCGAACAAGAAATATACGAACTCTTAAAAAGTGACATCCCCCTTCTCAATGTACATCCTACCCATTGAAATATAGATGGAAAATCCAGAAGACACAGGATAATTTTATTGGTTCGATTCAGTTGCATATGAATGCAAGGGTTTTCGGTAAACAAGGTTGCCATATTGTGATCTATCCCTAACGAGTAGGAGAATACGGAACCAAAGATCATTAATTTATTAATATATTATTCATAAACTTATGATCAGAGTGTCGATAATTCAAATTAAGATCTTGCAGTAGATTTAACGAAATATACTCAAATATATAATCAATCAATCAGCAGTCAAAAATTTAAAAGAATACAGTTAAATTTTGTAACTTATGGAAAATAGGATACTGAATATTGTGAATCGAAGTACATGACAAATGATGTATGAGAATGAAACAATGTCTTAAATTGCACGTAATGAAAATTCTATAAAATTATTCACATGGAAAAACATGGAAAATTTAATAGAAATTATCTTGATTTAAAAAGAATTCAATAATCAATTATTTCATCACGTCTTGAAACTCAAATGGTTTTCTTCAAAATAATCCAGAGGGGGCTATCGAAAACCTTGATGAAGAAAAGTCTCATTCAACCACTATTACTAAGACTTAAAGGTAATTGGATATTTCCATCAGCCATAAAGAATCTTGAGAGGAAATGAATTGTATATTAAAGAGTTGGAACGGAAGGTATATTCAATTAATATTTACTATGAACACATATGTATTCGCCTATACTATGTGGTTGTATTCGTTGTAATCTTAAGTATAAAATCGTATGAGAGCTCCAATCTATTTTATTAATAAACGATATTATGAAACGTGTATTTTCAGGTACTTAACTATGAAATCTTAATGGCTTCGAATTATTCACAAAATTTGCCATTTTCGTATTCCATATAATATGAAATTTGAAAGAAAACATATATCTACGTTGAAGATTGCACTTCACTAATCTTCTTCATCTATAAAATAATTGATATTTTCTATCCATAATCAATCTGACAACACTGTGTGTTTAGTCTGACGCCTCTGGCGGTGCCCCAAAGGAGGCACCAGCAGCAAAGTTACGGACGACAATCATCGTTCGCTGGTCGCTGCGTTGGCGTGGTGACACTAGATTGTAGAAAGAAAACAAACACTAAAAACTGTCTGTTGTTCAAGTGGGCGAAATATTGGGCTTACCAAGATTTGCTTTAATACAGGGAATCATGGCCACAGTTTTTTAGGGTTAACCATTTCGAAGGGTTGTTTTAATGAATAATTTTATGCATTTGAAGTAGTTTACAGTTCAAAAACTGAAATTATATCTTATGAGAACGTAGAAGATCACAACACTCTCGTACGTATTCAATAAATATTTCGATGGAAAGCTATTCATTGCTGTTACTTTCCCTATATCAAAATTGTCTTGTAGTTATTGTTGCAAATGCATATGCGGAATAAAAATTTCGATTTAGATTGTTGGTGGTAGATATCAACGATATCATGCTCCTATCATCGCCAGCATATCTGTTCTCAAGTAAAAATTATCCTATCTTTAGATTCCTATGAAAAAAGTCCGAAAATCTCAATTCTTCAAAAACACTGGTTGCTTTTGGTTGCAGGCTCTGTAGCCATAACGAAGGACATTCAAGTAATAGTTTTTCCTAGAAATCATATATTCTATGATGTTCTGGAGTTTGTCTACGAAGTTTGAATCAACTTAAAATGTATTTTCAATAAAGAACGCGATATAAAATTCAAGTTTCTCGAAGATATACAAGTTTTCTTTAAATATGTAGCCAAACATCAGGAGCTACTTTCAGTGAATTGAGGATAGAGAGTTCATATGAATATTGGTCTAGAAACTCTTCCATCAAAAATACGCGATATGTACTAAAAAAAATTGTTATAGTTCGTGGAATGTGAAAAAAATTTGGCAATGATAAATGAAGTCGCTACTTTTCTGATGATAAACGAAAGCTCGAATTAGTTATAACGTTGAATAAACTTTTCCATCTTTGATATTTTTACGTAGTAATATTCGCAATCCTCATAATGAAACTATTTTGAATTTTTAGAGTTGACTTCTAAAAAACTTATTATTATAATTTTCTTAAAAATTCATATCTCTATTTCTGTAATAAGAATCTAACTATTCACTAATAGTAATCTCATCTATCCACTGTATAAGAAAAAGTACGCCCATGGATTATCATTCTAAGATAACTTCGAAATTTTTAGCAGCCATCTGATAGTTGTAACTGAAAATAAAAAATTATAGTATTCTGTTTTATCAAGAGCCAACTATGGACCATCTATGAACCTCATCTCAATCTTTCAATCCTGACCTATCCTAACCAGCCAGGATCGCGATTCTAGCTGGCAAATAAACTTCATTTTATTCTATGGGGTGCTTTGTCTTCTTCTATACTTGGTCTATGCGACTGTTTATGACATAAACTATATAAAATTGAAGTTAAGGTGGGAAGATCACACGCTTCCCAGTTTGTACACATGCGGCTGCCGGTTCGATTCCGGCGAAGGTTTGGGTGTTGTATGCGTCTTTGAATTTGACAGAGTCGCCTAAAGAGGGCATAAACTTCCGAAGACCAGATAACTTGTAATCCTTGTGGTGGCAGTTATCATTGCACGGTCTAGGAGAGTGGTTCGGAATCCACTATAAGCTGTAGGTCCACAGAATGGAAGCATGCCTAAATGGTCATAGATACCAAGGGCAAAGAAAAGAAAGAAGAAGAAGATAAAATTGAAGTTCTTTTGATTTGTATTCACAAAGATAAATGAAAGATTTAAGATGATAACAATGTAAGATGAAGTGATGCATAAAGACAATCGAGAAAGACATCAGAGATAAGTGAAATAAACATACTTAGAAGACAGGTACCATTGATATATTGCTATAAGTAATTTCTTGTACTTAAAGACAACCAAGCCCTGTTCAATTTTGAAAGTTGAAGTTGTCAGAACATAGGGAAAGAATTGTAAGTGTTCAATATGAACTATAAAAAGAAACAATTTAACATTTGACAAACGCAAAATTTAAAACAGGGCTTCACATCAATTTAGTCATCAAAGTTCTTAGCAACCACAATCTTCAGAATGATGGCAAACTGAAATGAAGTGATGCAGGAAAATACCACCGACAGAGACATCAGAGGTAATACAAATAAACATAGTTTAATATGATTTCCGTTAATTTTATGTTGCTGCAGGTCATTTGTTGGACACAAAGAGTACTGAACGCTATTCGATCTGGAATGTCTCTAGACCTTTCTTCCTGGAGCAGTTATTTTGAATCTAAAATGTTTGACGAAATTTTTATAGTGGAGCAAATTTCGAAATGAAACCCAAAAAGTAAATGAGTACATAGTAATAGGAATTCTATATACTTTAAGTGAATGATATGCCGATAACGGATTGTTTTTATGTTTATGTTTCGATCTGTAATTTTTAATATATTATCCTTACCGTTTTGTATTGATACCTCGCTCTGATTGTCTCTATATTCATATCATGTTCTGACTGTTTTTGATTTTTAGTCCTATTCTGACTGTTCTGTGGTCATATTGATGTTCATTTGCCATTTTGTTCAGATGTATTCTATACAAAGAGTGTTTGTCTCAATTCAAGTATTAATGTCAATTTTTGAGTGACTTGTCATGAATACTCTTAACTTGTATATTGATGACTAATAAAGAATATATTAATTAATTATATCAAGAATTCAAGGACTATGAGATGATAGATGTTTTATTTTGAGAGTTCTGAATACATACCTACAGAAAAAGTTTTCGTGAAAGAATTCACATACTACATCAAAATGCTTGACACAAATTCCAATTGAGAAATTATTCATTAGGAGTTGATATTAAAACTGATATATGATGTACAGGTATATGCAGAGAAAAGTACCTCCGAATTTGCCGAATATTTGCTCTTTGTTCTGGAAATCCCAAATTTCATTTTCTGGTCTCGTACCATAGGTTTCTCAGTTACTGAACTATTAAAGAGCTGCTAAAATCTGAAAAAATTAAAATTTTATTATGAAAACAAGAATTATTTTGAGAAAAATTTCACTTTTTTCCTTTTTATATCTGTGTGGAAGAGATAATTCTTGAATCTGTAATTGATGGATACAATAATTATCTCCCAACATTCAGAGCATTTCAAGTTTCATTATCGGTGTTGTGAAATAGAGTTAAAATTGAGAAATGTTGAATAAGAAATTTAGACTTAAACATGCACGAAATTCTTACCTCGTGACAATTATGAAACAATTTCAAGATGAATACACATATTTTCATCAATGCTTGCACAATGTGAAAATAAATAAAGCCAATACTACTACTACCCTTTCAAATTCCATTGAGGTACATACTTGAGCACTTAACTGTTGAGTTTTCATCCCTCGGCAAAGTGTTATCTCAACTTGTAACGATAAAAGTTGCATTTTTGTATGATGAAATGTGAAGTTCAACAAATTTTCTTGGTAAATATCGAATTCCCCCTCAGAAATTGTTGCTGTGAAAAATTGAAACTAATGAGTAATGTAGGAGTCATAACGTATCTCAATTAGCACTTACTGTCGAACATATTCTTCTCATTTTCATAAAAAAACCAATCCGTACTAACTTTAATATAAAATAGGCCCGTTCCGCCTGCTCGAAAATTTAGTTGTTGAAATTGATTCCATTCATCGAGAAACAGCAGTAACACTGTTGAATAGAAGTTGTTAGTGAGGTTTCGATAAACATAGCTCATATATACCTGCAAAATATTCATGTTAGATTAATGGTTTGCTACGATTAGTACATGTATTAGAGAGTTTATATGTAATAGTGAGAAAAAAAGAATGTACCAACCTGACATATTGCTGAGTACTATTCAATATTATCGTATTAGAATATAAAGGCCAACAGGATACATCTCGTTTTGTCATTATTGCATCTTCGAATAACCAATTTCACTCGTGTAATGTTAGAACTAAAAGCTGCATTCTGTTCATTGTCTTCGACCCATGCACTTTTCCATCTTCAAAACAGAGCCTGTAACCACAAAATGAAAAAGTTTTTTGACTTTGCACTTGTGAACACTTTAACCTCAAAAAAAAACAACATTAGGTTTTCGTTAGATTGCCTTGGATAGGCTGTACATTATTGATTTCATTGAGAATATCGAGATGATTCGTCTTTGGTGAAAACGACAAATAACGTACCTTCAGATACCACATTATATTCTGGGTTGGTTTAACCTCCTGAGATATTCAGTTTCGCGTGCACATTAAAACTTGTTCCATTCTATATTGCACATTTCTCCGTTCTATTTAGTGAAAGAAGCTGAAAATTTTCGTGTTATTATTGACGAAAAAGATCGTGCTGTAAATATTTACTTTTCGAGTAGCTTATTTTTCTAATAGCATTGGAAAATGCGGATGGGTTATATCGCTGGAATTGGTATCGTAGGTAATAACAAAAGGCCTTCACTCGTAGCGAAAATAAATGTACAAATCCATTTTCGAAGCTAATTTTCGTTTTCAAGCGTCTCTTTCAAGAACGTCGGACAATATGGCCAACTGCCTGGAATGTAAACAACCTACTCCAACTTTCGTCACGAACGCTGTGTGCATGGAAATAGAAGAAAAGACGTATTTTAATCCGGTAAAAAGGTTAAAATACGACGTAAATGAAAATTAAGACGAATTAACGCATCGTTTGAAACGTTTGTTTCGTGAAAATATATGAATTTTCGTGCAAAAACGAGCAAAATACGTAATGTTTACTTACGTTTCGAAGGAGCTCTCCCCTATTCGTTCGAAATACGACGTTTTTCTCGAGATCGAATCGAAACCTTTCACGTTCTACGTAACTGGACAGGTTTCGAGATGATTTCAATGTACCTTCATTGATGGGATGATTGAAACTTTTCTTATTTTAGATGTTTTTCGACAACCCAAACCCTAGAATTTGAGTTTGGGAAAAGTCAACGTCAATGTCGACGCTCGGGAATGGTTGTGTTCCCGAAGTGTTTCGTTCCCTATTGGTGAAAAAAAAGGCAGGGGTATCGAGCAAATTTGTCGTTTTTCCGGAAATAATTAAAAAAATTGGAATGCCCTTTTCGCGAAAAAGAAAGACGTGAGAGTAAAATTTCGTCTTTCTTCTCGGATTCCGTGATATTTTCATTCTTTTGCCGATAGTTTCAAATCTCGAACCGAAGCGTTTTCGGCGACGACTTTCGATGGGCGTGTCCGTTTTTTCGAAAATGTGGAAATATCTTCTGCGTCTCAAAATGGACCTCTTTTTGGACGCGGATTTATAAGGTTTCCGTGGAGAATACGCTATAAAAATATCGGGAAGCAAGATGGGAAAGACGATTGCTTCGTTCGGTAAAACGTGCGATTAGGCGAAAGAAAAAATGTGTATAGCCTACTCGTTGGGGTAATTTCCTCCCTGCCGTTTAGAAACAATCGTGGACCTTTTTCTTTCTGGCGTTTTTGAAAGGTTTTTCGGGGAATTTCGAGATATTATCGCTGTACGAATCCTCTTTTGAAAGACGATATTTACCGATACCGAAAGAATCCGGCACTTTGCTCTTTCCGTTTTCGAGATCTGGCGATATCGCGAAAATTTTCGAAAATTCGTATCTCCGCCGTTCGGGGTCCCGCGGCCTCCCGATTTCACAGGCACCTTCGATCGACTACCTTGTTTTGTAAAAATTGTTCTGCTCGACCTGTGCCTTCCGCTCGAGAGCTATTCGAAAAATCCCCGTCTCGGTTCAACCACATTCCATCCCTCCATTTTGACCGAAAAGTGCCTTACGCGTTTAGTGTATATACACTAGTGAGCCTATTAAGTTCGCCTTTCATATCTGGACAGCTAATATACTGAACACCTAATATACAAAAACGCCTAATAGACGAAACGCCTAACATACAAACAAACCTAATATACAAACACGCCTAATATACAAAAACGCCTTATATACAAAAACGCCTGATATACAAAACGCCTAATACATATATATATACTGAACGCTCTTTCATATTCAGCTCTAACTCCACTTTCCTCGAAATAAGGCTTACTGCTTTAGTATTATATGGAATATAGAAATGAATGAGAATGATAACTTATTCACACGAAAGAATCAGAAGTATAAAATACGCTATCTAATGATATTTAACGAAGATGAAGTAATATATATTTTATACTATCCATAATTTTATTTTCACAAACACGACCGGTCCCGACCGTCAAGTCATTTTCAAGTGATCAACTACAGAAAACAATATTTCTGCATTTTTCTTACATTTTTACATTTTGTCTAATTGTCTTTCTTTCTGTAGTTATCAATCTTTTGGAATTTGATAGATCTAGTCAAGATAATGCCACAACTTTATGAAACATTTTTCCTAAAATAAATCCCTGCTGAGATATTCACCCCTAAAGCTTGAAAAATAAATTGATTTTCACGATATTATCTTTGTATTTGTAACCTAATTGAATACTCAGTTCTCTTGATCTTGAGGGTGACTGTGGCCACTTTGAAAATATCTCAGTCACAGGCTGTGTACTGCACACAACACATTTTTTACATCTGATTGCTCGAATCTTCGATTTAGAGAAAAACTTATTTTGGGTTTCCCTTATCGTCTGGCCAGGAACTGGCTCTCCGAATGGCATAATATTCAACTGAAGGCCGCGGTATTTTCTCAAACGGTAGTATTCACCCCGAGGGTACAGTAATTTCTTTTCAACAGTAATATCTTCACCCAAAGGGTACGTTCATGATCAGTTCAGTCAACGGTGAAGTATTAACCCCAAGGGTACGATAATTTCTTCTCAAGGGTAATATGTTCACCCAAAGGGCATGGTAGTTACTCAAATAGCAGAGCATTCACCCAAAGGGTACAGTAGTTTCTCAAACAGCTAAGTATTCACCTCAAGAGTACGGCAGTTTCTCCAACGATGCAGTATTCACCTATAGGCTACAGCGCAGTATTCTTCCCAAAGGTAGTTTCTCAAACAACAAAGTATTTACCCCAAGCTACTGGCGGTTTATCCAACGGAAAAGTACTCGCCCAAAGGGTACAATAATTTTGTCTCATGTATTCGCCCCAAGGGTACGCTGAAAGATTACAGAACTATCAGCCCCACAAATAAAAAAAGTGCAACTGCCTTCGTGATCTGTTCAATAAAAAACTGAGAGAAACCAGATTAGAAGGTACTCTTAGGTTTAAAAAGTGAATTGAGAATTGGAAGTATTAATATAGAAAAAAATAACATTAACTATTTGAATATTAACGAGAAGCGTTAATTAACTATGATATTCGTAAGAAATGAGCGAAAATAACAAGAAATTGTCAATTTCTCGTAGCACACACCCAACACCTGGAAGGGAAAAAAAATCACCAGATTTTGAAAAATTTTCCGAAAATTATTAAATTTTCAGAATGTGGTAGGAGTTGATCCTTTGCAGCTGAAGGCTTGTAGTATCGAAGAAATAAAAATAGAAAATAAAACCAAGAGCATCTTGCCAAACATGTGATCAAAGAGACCCGAATCTGAAAAAAATAATATCAAACTTCAAAAAGAAATAGTTGAATTCCACCCAATCCAAAAATATACACAAAAACTCTATATATAAAAGCCGGACATTTTGCCGGTGAAAAGGCAGCTGAATTTTACCTTACAGCACCCAATTTGCCTGTAGTCTAGGAACTCAAGTCCTGTCCAAATCAAATTATATATAAATTGTTACAAGATTACGATATGTCTTATATCACAACCTTCCATAGCACTCTACCAGAAAAGTCAGTCAATCCATACCCATGCTTAGCCAAATAATAAAATTCGCTAAGCGTGCAAGATACCTCCACGTAAATGAAGAGATACCTCACACACAAACAAAAAATGTGTACTAGAAGGGTACCAAATTCGCCACAGTACACGGCAAGAGTTTTCAGCAACTATGGTTGCTTGGTATCAATACAAGTCTATGACCCGAACTTCCCGCTGATGCTCTTTTCACAGAGTACAACGTCAAAATCGGGTAACGAAATAAAGGAAGGAATGGAAGGAAGGGAAAGAAGTCAAAGTCGGTTAATTTGTCACAATTAGGAAACTCTCAATTTTTCCAGTAATGGTACAAATCCAGATCAACAAACTTATCAAAAAGTGTAATATACCACTGGATACAAAAGATAACAGGAAGCGTTCCATATTATGAAAATAATACAAAAAAGGAAAAATCGAGAGAAAGACACTTTTTGGTTGCACTATAACTGCTGTGATTTGTTGGACTCATCCAGAAAAAATTTCTGGCCAGGGTTTGGCTATGTACTAATCTGAATTAAGCGCGCAACATGGATCAAACAGGCTAAAGAAATCCAACAGATTGTAGTAGTTAGTAGAAAGTTGTGGATGACGAAGGCATGCTCCTGTAGACACAGACATTATTAGAGACTGACTCGTCGGTGACTTAGATAAAGATACGAAATGTGAAGTTTCTCAACAAGCCATGCACAAAATGCCAGGTAAAGATACAAAAAAGGTAAAGGCTCTTGCATGTTAAAGAACTTAAACATCGCCGATACGATAAACTAAAATAAACATGTCATCCACACTTTTCTGCTACTGAAACAATTACCATACGCAGATATATTCTCATAAGATTCACAACCAAAAGGTACTTTTTTTATAGTTGGGCGACAGGAACATTGAAGTTCTATGAAAGCTGAACTTTCAGAAGACACAATAAGTAGATATACATTTTAAGGCCGCATAGGTAATTACTAGAAAAAAAAAACGCAAATGTAGATAGGTAGGTACGATACGTAGAAATGTATCTTTGGGTTGATGAGGTAAAAAACTACAAAAACAAAATAATGTTAATGAGAGGTGTGAGGTAACGCAATATATAAAATTAGTTCGAGACAACATACAAAGCAAGCGTCAAAGTATAACCAGTGGATGCAAAAAAAAATTGGTCAAAAAGACCCCAAAAGAAAACAATACAAAAAATCGAAACGGCGACTCAAATGAGCTTTACACTGTGTCGTAGGAAAACAAGTTCGTTGTTTACCTAGATGAAAGATCTTCGGTTTCAGATTTGATTGAAATTTGAGTATTTTGCAGTTATTTCATTATTGGAATGGAACACATACTTCGGTTGCTATACTTTTATTGAGGAAATGCAAATTAACGGTATAGTTTTCTTCGGTTTTAGAGAGTTGGAACTACATCTATATGTATTAACATAAAATAGGCAGGTAGAGCTAACTGCATCTTAAAAGACAAGAAAATCCAAGAAAAACTTCAAAGCAAAAGGAAAACTACACTAAAGATTTATGTAATTAGGCATGCATAGCAAACTTCAGCTTCAGTCAAATATTGATCGGAGTGAATGAGCCCCAGTTGTCGATGACCGGAAATGGTGAACCCCTTTTAAATTAAAACATCATAGAATGTGTCTACGCATAACACGGAGAGCTCATCACCTACAAACATGGCCTGTGAAAAAAATCCCATCAACAGCTTTGACGGCAAGTAGCCAAGCGAGTATAAAGTCTTCAGCAAACAATACTAAATGTCTCCAAGTAAACTGAAACTCTACGATAACATCCACTCAGAGCTTACCTGCCAAGAGTATGTCACCCAAGGTCGTAGACAAAAGGCAATCTATCAACATAACTGCCTGAAAAAAAAAAGAAAACCGACAAATTATAGAGTAAATGAAATTACTTGAATCTCAAAACAAAATATAGGTACTTGTTAAGCAACCTTAAAAATTATAGGGTGACATAAAATGTTAAGTGTGTATGAGTGATAATACAAAATTTCCCAACCAATGCCTCATTCGTTAGGTCACGAGATGTACGTTACCTAACAGATAACTCAAACATCTCAACCAACCTCCCTTCAAACATTATTAGATCACCTAAAGGTGCCTTCTCATTAGAGCGTTTCGACGCTCGAATTGAGCGTCACGATGGTCATGTAACCCATTATTCTATTTTAGGTTGAAACACTCGATTGATGAATATGAAGTCTATTTTTTATTGATTCAGGATCTTTTCAGGAATCTTCAGTGTTACATATTGCGAAATTTTATTTTCAACTCTAACTATGTTGTTCGAGTATCGAAAGGTATTATTGCGCAATAACTGGACGATTATAAAAAGAGACTTAGATATGTTGTGTCAAGTCAACGTCTTGCCTTAGGTTTTTTTATAAGCAACCCTTGAAGACCGAAAATATAAACTCGTCACTTGTCTCTTCTAGCCTCTGCCGCTATAAAGTTTAGAAATCTGAGCTTTGTAGCGTCAACACTGAAAAACACGTGATCATCCGAATCAGCGTCAAAACGCTATAATGAAAAGAAGCCTAAATATGTTAAGTGTGTATGAATGATAACGCAAAAAGTCCCAACCAACCTCCCATTCAAAATTTAGTTAGGTCACAAGATGTGCATTGCCTAACAGTTGACATAAACTTCCCAACCAACCTCCCTTTGAGAAATTATTGTGGCAAGATGTAAAGGGCCTACACAGATAACGCAAACTTCCTAACCAACCTCATTTTAAAAAATTGTTGTGGCAAGATGTAAAGGGCCTACACCGATAACGCAAACTTCCCAACCAATATCCTCTCTAACCTTATAAGATCACATAATATATAAGATAAACGACGTAAAATGAAAAACACTTTGGCACTCACAAGATGCCACCCTGACACCGCTAATCAGACTCAGTCACATTTAGTTTGATGTGACTGATGTGAGAATTACCAAGAACACGACCATTCAAATCTTTTAAGTTATAGACGGGAGGAGAAAGTATCATGCTGACTATACTAGGCACAAGCTTAGGGGCCAACTCGGCTGAGTAATTATTAGCTGCATTTAACTGAACCAAATTTTTCTTCCATATCATCTTCATGAAATTGAAGATCTCTTTTCCTCAAATTATAACGTTGAGCATTTGCTTTATATGCATGATGCAAGTGTTTCCTCACATTACCAAATAGATCAGGGAGGTGTGTTTGTACTTCAGCATTCGAAAGTCTTTCTTTAATTTTCACTTGTTATCAGCACTGTCTGAAATCTGACCCAAAAATGCTCCATCAGTTGAAATATTTCGGTTGAAACAAAGGAAAGACGGTGATAACTAAGTCAGTTTATGCTTTGCCAATCTAATTGTCTGAGCAATTTGATGAACAGTTTCATTCCAACTTGTATCGTGTATGTAGGAAGGAATTGCCGTTGTTATAAATTTATTGACACGTCCTGTGAAGTTTACTCTAGAAAAATATCTAGGATTATACCAGATTTTCTGCACATTATATTTACTCAGGTCCTTGATATATTTAGATACAAGTTGGGTTTCATTATATACAACTACAATCTGTGGTACCCCAAATATCACAAACACGTGATTTTCTATAAATTTAGTAATGCTTCTAGAGGTAACTTTAGACATGTACAAATATTACTTGGTGAACTAATCTGACACCATAAGAAAATACTGATTACCAAGTTTTGACCACAGGTAGGGCCCGTGAAGATCCGCAGAAATGGAAAATTTATATTTCTATATTTTACTATAATTCCTGCCTCAGGTAGATTGGAAGACTTAGTAGCAGCACATATTTTGCACTTTCTAACATAGATCGCAACTGTTCTTCTCATTTTGGGCCAATAATAAAGTTCAGACACTCTTGCTAGCGTCTTCAGAATGCCGAAATGAGCATATGTGGGCTTGTAATGGTCCATCTTCAAAACTTCAGTCCTATGGTTTGCAGGAACTATTACTTTTCAATCCAATCAGGTCCCTCCCTAAGCAAAGATTGTGAAGAAACATGTTTATAGAATCTGGTCTTAACTTGGAAATCCGGATAGGGATGAGGTTGGGATTTCACACTACCTATTATTTTTCGATGCCAACCGTCTCACCATAGAGAAGATAAATTCAAAACAAATAGCTCATTATTTCTTATCTCGGGAATTCTAGAAGGTGAATCTGCGATATTATTAAGAGAACCGCTTCGATGTATTATATCAAACTTGTGACAAGATAACTTAACTATCCACCTATCTATTCCTGAAAAGGGATTTTTCTTGGAGTATAATCATGTTAGAGACACATGATCAGCAATAACCGTGAATTCTACCCTTACAATATATATTCTAAACTTTTCAATAGAATAAAAAATAGCGAGAAGTTGTTTTTCAGTGGTTGTATATTTCCTCAGACCCTTCTTAACGGTTTTGCTAAAATATGCGATTGGATGTTCAAGACCATCCTTCTTTTGGCACAGTACGCCTGTTTGAGATTTAGTGAAGACAAAAAGAAGCATTGCGAACTTCGAAATTGTAGAGTCTATTTGGGTCATAAGATATGAATCGTGAACGGTGATCGAATTTAGCTTCCTACCATCAAAGCATACTCTGAGAGGAGCCACCATTCTTCTTCATTAGCTACAATGGGCTAAGCCAAGGACTACAAGCTTCAATTGACTTGATTATATTCATTTCCAATATCTTATCGACTTCAGAATTTAGTACTTGTAACATATATGGGCTTACGGCTACATCGAGCTATAATTGGGAGTAAATTGACAGTATCTATTGTATGAGTATGAAGATTAATCCTTCCAATCTTATCTTCAGTACTAATCTCTCTATACCACCTTATCCAATTCAGATATCTGTTGTTGAGACAAATGTTCAGTAGCGCATATAGCGTGTAACACTGAGGTTGAAAGTCAAGTAGAAATAGGAAACTGTACGGAATCAGGTGTATCAGATTATTCCAAAGATAAACTTTTAAAATTTGAAGATATTTCAAATGCTCGCATACAATTCATGCCCAATTAGTAGTTATTGAAGGTATCAGAAGGAATTTCATGCATTTCGTGCTATTCTGTAGACCCACAGACAGGCTGACATAGCCTAAACAACACTATAACTGGTCATCAGCCGAAGTACTTGGGTAGGTAAATCATATTGCAGATTTAGATTCAATCCAGAAAGAATATGAAGAGAAGGTTTGCCAAGAATAGGTATATAGTAGTTCATATGATCAAATCGCATAATATACTCAATACCCAATCTACTAAAAGTCTAATAAACTGAGCGCCTAATATACTGAATTCCCTTCTATATCAATATATACTGAACGCCTCATTCACTGGCATTAATAGTTAGTTGCTCTTTATGTTATATTGATTCATTACCTAAGACAATATTATGGTAAGGAAGACAGCTTCGAGTTATGGATACTGGCTCATGTTCAATAAGAATATTAACGCTATTAACTATTTCCGATTCAAAGAGATACATGCAATTTTAAAATCTCATCTTCTCTCCTATTGAGCTGTTATAAGATGAAATTTGTGAGGTTCAAACATATATTAAAAACAAATCGTTTAATCACACTCTAGGCATAGAAATTCAATCATCCAGACCTCTAATAATTATTCAAAACAACTCTTATTATTATTATTGGAACATTGGAAAAGATCGTCAGAAAATGATTTTGCCAGTTGTCAGCAGCCAAAGTGAAATAAATAGTACAAATAACAGAGCAGGATAAGATTAATTCCAAATTCGAGTTCGACGATGTCGAATCAGGAGATTCAATCTTCTTGACTTCCCTCCGTACTTAACTGTCCTGATTTAAATAAGAACCATGAATTTCAATTTTCCACCCGGATTAAAAACAGAAAAAAGGCTAAAAACTGAGATGAAATTATTTATTCCAACAAATTACTATAAACCTTCATTACCGACTTTCCTGATAACTGACTTTAGAAGTTACTAATTTGACATCCTCGAGTTACTCTATAACTAAGGCTTGGAATCTTGGAAATTCCACCACTTTGTAGAGTTTAGGTCTTTCTATTTGCAATTGTCTATGTATACTGAATTCATACAAATTGGAAGTGAACAAATTGAACACCGACAAACTATTTGGGAAGTCGATTATATTAGATAGCGGCGTCAGCTGTTTCATGAAATTAAAATATTTTGATTGCACCTGAACTGACATTCTTTTAGAATTAATAGTTTTCTTGAAATTTATTTGAGATATTGTGGATCAACCCTATCCTTTATATACTTGAAAACTGAAATTACATTCATGTTTGTATTTGAAAATATTCAAGAACGTCCTTTCAACTCTTTTTCAAGAAAATATAGATATAAATCAAGATATTGCAAAGAGTATTACAACATATTATAATACTTGAACTGAACATCAGTCACAAAGAAAGGTGGTATTTTTAACTAGATGATTATATTCATTCTTTAGGTACTTGAACCTAAATCACATTTCAATAATATAACGACACACAGAAGATGGGGATCGCCCCGGTACATGAAATTTTTGATATAATTTGAACTAACAATATATATAATATTAGGAGTGCTGTCTGATACTGTTACTAATTTGAAATCCACAAATTACTCGATATTCCATCATTCTGTAGAATCAAGTTCATTCCATTTTCAATTGTCTATGTATACTCAATTCATAATGATTGCAACTGAACAAATTGAACACCGACAAATTATTCGGGAATTCAATTTTATTGAGCAGTTGGGTCAGCTGCTTCATAAAATTTGAAATTTTTTGATGGCGCCTGTAACTGACATTCTTTCAGAATTGATAATTTTCTTAAAATTATTTGAAATTTTGTGATTAACACTATCCATCATATACTAGAACACTCAAATATATATATTTTGATATTCAAAAACGTTCTTTCAACTATTCTGTCAAGAAAATTGAAATTTTAATCCAAATATTGCATGAGTATTATAACATTTCATAAAATACTTAAGCTGAACATCAGTTCCTAAGATTAAAAATTTTTCTTAGGAGGTTATGATAATTCAAGTACTTGAATCTAAATCACATTTCAATGATCTAACGATAGATAGAAGACGGAGGATTGTCCCCGTACACGACATTTTTCGATATAAGTCAATCTAACCATATATATAATATTAAGCTTTCGAAACTCATCTACAAGTCTTTTGAAAGAGTGTGAGAAAAAGTATCTATATTAATATATATGCCAATTTTAAAATACTATTTTACCCATCCTCAATTATCAATGTTCTTAAGGAATGTACAACTATGCATAAATTGTCAACATTGATAGTTGAAAGAATGATGTAAGACATATATCTTCCTCAATACCAAAGTTTCAGTACAACTCTTCATTTCTATAATTATAAATTTGGCAACTTATTTGAAGCAATCATTTCTCTTAGGGTATGTGTTTTATAATTGTAAACGGAGAAAATAGAAATATTTAAGAGAAGCATAAAATTATACACCTGAAGCATAAAATTTAATAATTTTTCAATTCTTTTCTTTTCATTTTACTGAATTCATTATGATAGGTATGGAACAAACACTCAAAATATTACTGAATTCAATTTAACTTCACAGTAACATCAGAGTCATATACACTTATCTACTTGTGCATGAAAACTTTGTAATGGTTTTGTTTCTAATTTTCTCTAAAATTGGAGAAATATTTTAATTCTACTGGAATCACGAAACTTAACTAATGACGTGTAATGAGATTAAATTATAAAAAGGCTTGTATGAGAAAATTACAATTGACACAACCTATTAATACCTATGCCTAGGTAGATCAGAGTCCCTTAATCTCAGTGTGTGAGATCTTCGTCTAGAACCTAGGTCCTGGATATAGCCTTAGGAATAATACTCTTCACTTCAATCAACTAGCTTTATTACAAGATTCATAGCAAAATCACAGTATCTGATTGATAATTTACTAACTCTAATCAAGGTAAATAATACAAAAAACAAAATAACTTAACTAAAAATAGATTAACCACTAACGATAAAATGAGTCTCAGATGAGATGAATTCAAATTACAAAATACAAATTCTCAATTTAAAATAATCTGAGCCTTTCAACAAAGCGAAACTCAATGATAGAGCTCTGTCAACAATAAAAAAATAGAAAAAAAGAATTTGATGGTTAAGACTTTTATCAATGAGAATAATTCCCACGATGATTTGATTTGGTGTTTTACATCAGTTTTCTGGTATTCCTGTATCGTACAGCTTACAGGTTACTTGTTCGGCTGAATATTTTCCGCAACGTGACTGTCCTAGAAGGCAAGACTTTTTCCCCAAAAACGTGGTTACCCAAGACGTAAGATAACAAGGTTTGGCATAAAGTTGAAAACTCAAATATCTTGACGGTGAACAAAAAAAATCTATAACAATACCATATCTCTCGAATATATATTTTTAAAATGAACAGAATGAATTTGACTTACCCTTGGAATAGCAGATATCGATCTAGGTTAATTTACAAAACAAAATTCGAAATCTCTCCACTTGCTAATTGAAATGGTTGTCGAGGAAATCCGGCAAAATTACCGACTACTTATACGCTTCAGACGATAGGAATTTATCCAGAAAATCTATGAATACTTAATTTCAATTTCTGCAAATTTTTCACTCCAATCGCTACAACACAACTCCAATAAAATAACAAATGATTACGAAGATTTCTAAATGGACAAGAGAAAGAATCTAATGAATTCCGAACTTATATAGACTCGGTTCTATCAAAAAAACTATTGATATTCAAAAAAAGTAATAAAAAAAGCGGCATTACTTTCTTCACAACAATAAAGTGGAAACGAAACATAGAATGAGTTACTGTTTTCTGTTCTCCCATAGAAACGAAAAAACGATCTTCTTTCAAGTACTGATTTCACAATTAACCGGCGAACATCCTAGATCAATAGCAGCGATACCTTACGGATATAACTATAATTTTCATTGGGTATAGTTAACTGTAGATTCCTAATTCGAATTTCAAACTGAATATTTACTTGATGAGATGAGATTGAATTATCATATAAATGATTTATTCGAGAAATCGGACTCTTACAACTTAGAATAGAAAAGAATACACTGTTTTCATGAGGCTCACTTGTACATTATGTATGTCTTGATTATTTGAAGCAAGACATATTATAAACTATATTTTGCCTTTCGATTTAATTTTGTTGATTTGTAAACGCAAATCAACATGATTTCCCCAAACATATCAAATTTCCATTTACATTTGAATATGAATAATTGAACAGCATGCTTCCTCGTGGGTGAACTGAAACTAAAAAATAACAGATATATACTTCCAAAACCGGTAAAATTTAGCTAGTTTTCATCATTTAAACTCCCCTCGTACATCACCAAATTCATATTAATGAATTTTTACAACAATTATAACAGGCAGGTAATGGATACATGACATGTTATGAATAACTTTCAATATGCAGATCAAACCAAATGTCTTAATGAATATCCTTTCAATAAACACAGCGACGCTTATTATCAATCAATTGCATCCTGAAGGATATTACATTATTTTTCGTTTAATTTCAATACAGAAACATTATTACATAACCATTTCTTTGACATGTACAATTTAATCTAGTTTTCAGTAATTTCACTACCCTCGTACATTGCTAAATTCATGATCATGATTTTTTGTATCTTTTAACAGTTAATGCAACAGATACATAATGGATACAAACCATGTTGTGAATAACTTTTGATATTAATATCATACTGAATGCATTCTGGTAAACAGAGTGCATTTTTTTATAAGAAAAATATACACAGAAAAGCTTATTACCTGTCAATAGCGTCTCGGGAAATATCCCATTTCTTTATGAAGAAAGTCTTGATTTATTTTTCACACAATTTTAATAATGATAGATAATTTCAATATTCCAAGAATCCTAGAAAACAATTCTATAGGTTAGGTTGGTTTACTTCAATTCATAAATAATAATACACGATCATGAATTTTTGCTGTATCTTATTGCAAATATAAGAACAGATAGATAATAGATTCATGGCATGTAGTGAATAACTTTCAATATTCCAATATAAATGTATTTACGAAAACAGAATGGAGTTCTTTTTAGAAGAAATGCATAAAGATGAACCACTCACCATAACTTCTGAAGTCTCATTATTTTCTGCGATAGTCTTTGTTGATTGCAAACAGAATCCTTTTCATTTAGAATAACCTCAAATTCTAAATGTGAAATGTATAAATCATGAAAATGTTCTTCTTCAATACGTTGCGAAGAAACATATAGTAAAATGAACAAAATAAACAGTGAATTGGGTTCACTTACCGTTGAAACATTACTTTGAGATTATAAAATAAAAATAACCCAAATCATATTCATATTATGATATTTGACAGAAGAGAGATTCGTTGAATTAACTTTCGGCAGAGTTCGGCTGGAAACGATTTAAGGGCGGAGCGGAAAAATGGTCGTTCGGCGTCCGTGTTTACGATTCTTTCTTCGATAATAGACGTCTCGAAAATGGTCCTATATTCAAAAACTAAGTCGTAAAATGGCGATTTTCTTTCATGAATGTATTGCCGAGATAAGTACGAATCTTTTGGTAAACGAATTAAAGCTACCGGTAACCACATATAAGTAAGACCGATGAAAGAAAACCTGCAATTGTGACAGCTCGAATATTGTTGATCTGATTAATTTCTTGCCGTGAAAGTTTGGCGAAATTGAGTGGCAGGGGTAAATTTGAACTAAGATCGATTTCTGAAGGAGGTGACTTTCAAAGCTTATTTATCGATGGAAACTTGGATTTGGGAATAAAATGCCTGCAATTTCTTATAGGAAAAATTCCGAAAATATATCTACGGAGAATTTCGCGAGAAATCCGATCTAGAAATACGTTTTTGAACAACTCGAAAACGCCGATTTTGCAGGACGAAAGTAGATACCGCCAAGGCACTCTAAATGGCCTGGGAAAAACGCCGTTTTTGTCGTTTTCGGCGGTCGCTCGAAAAGGAGCAACTTTGGAGGCAGATTTCTCCGAAACGGTTCAGAATATCGAAATGAGACTACGCTATGGGAACAGAAAAAGAAATTTCCGCCGAGAAAATCATTTCCCGATACCCTAAGCTTTCCGCCGCCGAATCCTCTCATTTGTCTACGCCCACTTTCCCTACTTTTTTAGTATTATTCAACTAGTGAGCCCATTAAGATCGCTTTATATACAAAAACGCCTAATTGACGGAACGCCTAATATACCAAAACGCCTCATATACAAAAACGCCTAATATACAAAAACGCCTCATATACAAAAATTCCTAATACACTAAACGCAAAATATACTGAACGCCATTTCATATACAGCTCTAACAATAATGAACGTCCCATTAGATACACTGACATTTATATTTAATTGTTCTGTGTGTTATATGGAACGCAGCTTCCAGTATTGTTTTACGGATAATGACTCATCAACCATACAAATTTAAACACTATTCACTACTATCCCAATTCAATTTGAAAATCTCAACTTTCTCCAATTGAAGAAGCATTACAATTAAAAACAAATATATGCTTGAAACAGCAATATGGAGGAATTAATTCTCAAAAATATTAATGAAATAGAAACTGAAAATTCTCCTCAAATTAAAAATTTTTGAGAGTATCTAAAAGATAAAGGCGAGAAATTAGTAATGAAATGAAGGAACAATACAGAATACATAGGAAGTTCACTTTATATGATTGCCCTATACATAACTATTTTGTATAACTTTTATTGACAATAATTGACACAATTTGCTATATACATATATATATATATATATATATATATATATATATATATATATATATATATATATATATATATATATATATATATATATATATATATATATATATATATATATATATATATATATATATATATATATATATATATATATATATATATATATATATATATATATATATATATATATATATATATATATATATATATATATATATATATATATATATATATATATATATATATATATATATATATATATATATATATATATATATATATATATCTGAACTCCTTATTATATTCACCTCGTTATTCACAATATTACTTAATAGTTCTTTATGTTACATAAAAATCTGACATATATTACCTCAGTCATCCTTAGGGTATTGCAGCTTCCAGTATTGTTATATGGATACTGACTCATCTACCACACAAATTTCAACACTATTCACTACTATCCCAATTCAAAAGGAAACATTCACTTTCGCCAATTGAGCCAGCATAAGATGAAATTAAAAACATTTCAACATTGATTCAAAACAACAAATTTTTCAACCACCCTTTAGGCATAGAAATTCAATCATCAACAACTCAGATAATAATTCACAATATTCCAAATTTTTAGGTAAGTATTAAATATATACTTCAGAAAGATCAATATATGAAGATCTATAGTTTCAAATTTTTAATTTGTACTCAACAGTTCTGATTTGTGTTAGATCAGATAAGAATCCAATAAGATTCATGAATTATAATAAAAACAAATATGAGCTTCAAACAGCAAGATAGAAGAATTACTTCTTAAGTATATTAATGAACTAGAAAATAAGAGTTCTTTCCAAATTCAAATTTCTTGGGAGTATCCAAAAGACACAGCGGGAAATTAGTAATCAAATAAAGGAACACTACTGAATACATAGTAATTTCACCGTATGTAATTTCCTATACATAACTATTCGTAAAAATTCAAATTGAACAAAATTCACACAATTTGCTTACATTATGGACCCTCATATACAATACAATGATGTTAACTATATATCAGTTTCAGTGAAACTGTTTCTTGTGACTGTTAATTTCCTATATACTTAACTGTCGAGTTGGCAGTTGGTTTGGGGATGTCAGCTTCTTATAAACTTGCTCTCTAATAAGTGGAATTTCTATTCTTCAATTTTACTTTCCTTCAAACCATTTTTTTGTGAAACTTTATAATATACTATGAAATGAAAATGAAAGGAAGAAATTGCATTAAAACAACTTCATATGTCCGTATTAGGTGATGAACATACTCATTTTACACAATTATATGAAATACCTTTAGTACAACTACCCATTACAAAATTTGTCAAATTGCTTAGCATTCTCCAAGTAGTAGTTGAATTTTTTCCAAAATATGATTCACATGAGCAGCAGCATGTTTCTTGTGACTTTCATAAATCTTGTATTGAAAGATGTGGTTGTACAAAATAAAACTTCATATGCAACTTCTACATATTTAAACATCATGTTTCCGACTATCAGACACCTATAACCTATATATACTGAGAAAGAGTAACTATGAGTTATGAATAGAAGGAACCCACTATAATAACCTTTTGTGCAAACTTGAGATCTTATTTTTTTGGTTCAAACTTGAACATTGTCAAACTCATTGAATCTCATGAACTTTTACTTTTGAATAATTGTAGAAACGTACTTCCTCTTGAATAAACTGAAACGAAAATTCAATTTGAAATGACACGGTCATATTGACATCCAGCTTCAAATATTTTAAAACAGATATAGCATTTAGTGGGTAGCTTTTCATATTCATATGATATATACTCTAAATAACCTAACGAAAACTTTATCGAGTACCTTCCAGAAAAAATATCATGATGCAAAAGAGCTCAATACCAATAAGTAGCAACTCAAAGGATATCCCATCATTCTGTAAGATCCTCCAATTAACTCCAGAACATTTTCTATGCATAGAGGTTAAAATAACCATGAAAGAAAAATGAAATATGTAGATTCTGATTACATTTCGTGAGCATGCCTAAAAAACATACATTAAAATACATGAATAAACCTCAAATTACATCCACTTACCTTTCAAACATTATTGTAAGTCTCCTTAATTCCTCTTTATTATAACATTCCATATGAATCATATTGTTTAGGTTAGAATAACCACAAAATGTTGAATTTATGAATTTTGAAAGTATGTCGTTCCTTTCCTTGAACAAAATATACATTAACATGGATAAAATAAACATCAAACTACGATCACTTACCTGTAAAAGTTTATTTCAAGTTTCGACCAACTTTTCATTCAAAAAAAAATTGGAATCACTCATTTTGACAGATCGAATATAAGACTAATTGAAATAAGGTTAGATTCGATTGTCACTCAGAAGAGAGAGAGCACTATATTCTAGATGCTGTTAGTACCAAAATTATGTTGGTGGAAACTGAAGTTACTAACTATTTCCATCTCACTATTTTCGTTCAGAAGACAGAGAGCATTGAACTTTACACGTTAGTAACGCTCACTTCCGACATATTATAGCGATATAAGGGGCAGAAGGAGCGATGACTGGCTTCGCCCCCGTGATTCCGGTCTGTTTCCCGAAAATATAGGTCTCAAAAAGAGTCCCAAATTGAAAAATTAAGTCTTACAGTAACGATTTCTCTTCGTGGACCCGATCTCGAGATATGTAAGAATCGTTCGAAGGTCGAATTCTTTCTCCCGGTGACACCGTTTAAATAGGATGGTTAAAACAAAAACCCGTATTTTGACAGCTCGAGGTTTGTTAATTTCGCGAATTTCTGACCGTCGGAAATTTTCGGAATAAGGAAAGCAGAGCGAAAATTCGCGAAAGTCGACCGATAGCCCTTCGTTCGATGGAAGATTTTTCCATTTTTCCGTGGTTTTAAGAGAATCTAACTACTGCGGCGTAAAATGCGAAACTCTAGGCTTTTCCGTCGTCTAGGTTTCGTAGTGATCGAAGGCAATAGAAATATTTTGTATAACTACAAAAGTCCATAGAAATTATCCCCTCCATCCCGGAGATTTCGGAGACGTATTCCATTTTCGCTTTTTCGGAACTTTTTCCCGGAATTTTTGCTCGATCGACCTCTTTGATTGCTCTCCGAAAGATCCGAGTTATCGATTCCGAAGAAATCTCGTTGTTTCGACGTTATGTTCACCCGGAGCGACGTTTCGGCGAAATTTTTCGAAGAATCGTCGCGCCTCTGTCGTTCGAGCTAGGGACTCTGAATTTCGCTCGGATCCTCCTCAGACGTTTCTCTACCGGAAAAAAATTATTCGGGGGGGGCTACGGACCCCGCTTCTCCGCGCCGACCCTTTGTTCCCGCCCGGTTCAAACTCCAACCGTTCCCTCTACTTTTCTCGAAATAAGGCTTACTGCATTAGTATTATATGGACTAGTGAGCCCATTAAGATTGCCTTTTATATCTAAATAGCCAATATACTAAACGCCTTTTTATATCCAACTCTATCTATACTGAACGCTTTATTATTTTCACTTCATTATTCATATATTTCCTCAATAGTTCTTTCTGTTACATGGAAATCTGTCATATATTACCTCAGTCTTCCTTAGGGTAACGCAGCTTCCAGTATGGTTTTATGGATATCATCAACTATACAAATTTCAACACTATCACTACTATCCCATTTCAAAGGGATAAATTAAATTTGAAAATCTCAACTTTCGCCAATTGAGCTAGCATAAGATGAAATTAAAAACATTTCAACATTGATTCAAAAAAGCGAATTGTTCAATCATCCTTTACGCATAGAAATTCAATCATCAACAACTCTAAAATTAATTCACAATATTCCAAATTTCTAGTTCCAAAAGTATTAAATATATACTTCAGAAAGATCAATATATGCAGATTTATAGTTTCAAATTTATAATTTTTACTCAATAGTTCTGATTCGTATCAGATCAGATAAGAATCCAATAAGATTCATGAATTATAATTAAAAACAAATATGAGCTTGAAACAGCAGAATGGAAGAATGAATTCTCAAGTATATTAATGAAATAGAAAATGAAAGTTCTCAAATTAAAATTTGAGTGTTCACTACTGAACACATAGAAATTTCACCTTATGTGATTGCCCTATATGTAACTATTTTGTATAAAGTCAAATGGACCAAAATTCACACAATTTGCTTACCAGAAGGATCAAACATCTTCTGAATTGAAGTGATCTTATGGAAAGCAGAAATGAGATCCACAAATTTGTAAATTACATTATGGACCCTCATATACAATACAATGATATTAATTATATATCAGTTTCACTGTTTCTTGTAACTGTCAATTTCCTATATCCTTAACTGTCGAATTGGCAGTTGGTTTTGAGCAGTCAGCTTCTTATAAACTTGCTCTCTAATAATTGAAATTTCTATTCTTCAATATTACTTCTCTTCAATTCATTTTCTTGTGAATCTTTATAATATACTATGAAATGAAAATAAAACGGAAAAATGCATTAAAACAACTTCATATTTCCATATTACGTAATAAGCATACTCATTTTAAACAATTATATGAAATACCTATAGTACAACTACCCATTACAAAAATTGTCAAATTGCTTAGCATTCTCCAAGTAGTAGTTGAATTTCTTTCTAAATATGAGTCGCATAAGTAGCAGTATGTTTCCTGTGACTTTCATAAATCTCGGATTGAACGTTGTAGTTGTACAAAATGAAACTTCATATGCTACTTCTACATTTTTGATCATCATGTTTCCCACTATCAGACACCTATAACAGAGAAACTTTCAACTTCAAATCAATGAGGAATTCCTGTCATTCATTCAACAACCTTGATAAAATTTCCTGTGAAACAGTAACTATGAGTTATGAATGGAAGGAACTCACAATAATTACCTTTTGTGCAGATTTGAGATCTTATTTTCCTTGGTTCAAACTTGAACATTGTCAAACACATTGAATCTCATTAACTTTTACATTGGAATAACTGTAGAATAGAAACTTACTTCCACTTGAATAAACTGAAACGAAAATTCAATTTGAAATGGCACGGTCATATTGACATCCAGCTTGAAATATTTTAATACACATATAGCCTTAAGTGGATAGCTTTCAATATTCATATGTTACATACTCTAAATGACCTAACGAAAACTTTATTGAATTACTTTTAGAAAAATATTATTATTTAAAAGAGCTCATTACCTATTAAAAGCAACTCGAAGTATATCTCTCATAATTTTGTGAGATCCTCCAATTGATTCGTTAAAAATCCAAGTAATTCCAGGACATTTTTCAATGCATAGAGGTTTAAATGCCCATGAAAAAAAAATGAAATATGTGAATTCTGAGTACATTTCTTGAGCATGCCTAAAAAATATGCATTAAATTACATGAATAAACCTCAAATTACATTCACTTACCTTTCAAATATTATTGTAAGTCTCCTTAATTCCTTTGTATTATAACATTTCGTTTGAATCATATTGTTTAGGTTAGAATAACCACAGAATGTTGAAATTAATGAATTTTGAAAGTCTATCGTTTCTTTCCTTAAACAAATTATACATTAACATGGATAAAATAGACATCAAACTACGATCACTTTCATCTAAAAGTTCATTTCAAGTTTCGTCAAACTTTTCATACAAATAAAATTTGGAATCACTTGTTTTGACAGACCGAATATAAGACTGATTGAAATAAGGTTAGATTCGAATGTCACTCAGAAGAGAGAGAGCACTATATTCTAGATGTGTTAGTACCGAAATTATGTTGGTGAAAATCAAAGTTACTAACTATTTCCATCTCACTATTTTTGTTCGGAAGAGAGAGAGAGCATTACATTTCACACGTTGGTAACGCTCACTTCCGACATTGAATAGCGATATAAGGGGCAGAAGGAGCGGTGACTGGCTCCACCCCCGTGTTTCCGTTCTATTCTTCGAAAATGTAGGTCTCAAAAACCATCCCAAATTCGAAAATTAAGTCGTGACATGACGATTTCTCGTCGGGGAACCGATCTCGAGATATGTAGGAATCGTTCGAAAGTCGAATCCTTCCTCGCGGTGACCCCGTTTAAGTAGGATGGTTGAAACAAAACCCGTATTTTGACAGCTCGAGGTTTGTTTATTTCGCGAATTTCTGGCCGTCGGAGATTTTCGGTATAAGGAAAGTAGAGCGAAGATTTGCGAAAGTTCGATGTAAGATTTTCCGTTTTCCCGTGGTTTTATGAGAATCAAACTATGGCGGCGCAAAATGCGAAACTCGAGACTTTTTCGTCGTCCAGGTTTCGTAGCGATCGAAGGCGATAGAAATATTTTGTATAGCTGCAAAAGTCCATAGAAATTATCCCCTCCATCCCGGAGATATCGGAGACGTATTTTATATTCGCTCTTTCGGAAATTTTTCCCGGAATTTTCGCCCGATCGACCTCTCCGATCGTCCTCCGAAAGATCCGAGTTATCCATTTCGAAGAATTCTCGCCGTTTCGACGTTGCGTTCGCCCGGGCCGACGTTCCGGCGAAATTCTTCGAAAAATCGTCGCGCCTCCGTCGTTCGAGCTAGGGACTCTGAATTTCGCTCGGATCTTCCTCAGACGTTTCTCTACCGGAAAAAAATTATTCGCGGGGGCCTACGGACCCCGCTTTTCCGCGCCGACTCTCTCGTCCCGCCCGGTTAAAACTCCAACCGTCCCCTCCACTTTCCTCGAAATAAGGCTTACTGCTTTAGTATTATAGACTAGTGAGCCCATTAAGATCGCCTCATATACAAAAGGCCTAATATACAAAATCGCCCAATATACAAAAACGCCTTATAGACTGAACGCCTAATATACAAAAACGACTAATATACAAAAACTCCAACCCCTAATATACAAAAACGTCTAATATACAAAAATGCCGAATATACAAAAACGCCTAATATACAAAAACGCTTAATAAACTAAACGCCTAATGTACTAAAAACACAATATACTGAACCCCTTTCATATCCAACTCTATCTATACGGAAAGCCTCATATATTCACTGATATTTATACTTAATAGTTCTTTATTTTATATGGAACTCTCTCATTAATTGCCTCACACATCCTTATGGTAACGCAGTTTTCAGTATTGTTTTATGTATACTAACTCATCAACCATACGAATGTCAACACTGTTCACTACTATTCTAATTCAAAGAGATACAATCAATTTGAAAATCGCAACTTACTCCAATTGAGCTAGCCATTATATTTATCATTTAAAAGCCTTTCACCGAGTAACGGTGTAAGGCTTGATACAAAACATAATTTTACAATATTCGAAATAAAGAAAAACTTAATCAAAAATTAAATACTGAAAATCAACTTAAAATAATTTTCATTCGAAACACTATTTCGACAGTGTCCCCTATTTTGTGCCATTCTCTTCGCTTCTGTCATCTCTAAATTTTGTCCCGCTAGTATCTTTGCTACCACCCTATTCCACGTTTCCCTCGAACGTCCCCTTTTTCTCTTCGTCTTCGTTCGTAGATCCCTAATAGATTTCACCTGTCTCGAACTATCCATTTTGCATAAATGTCCAAGCTAGTTTTGGCCAATTATCTTCACAATACTGTCTACTTCTAGCTGTTGTCTTCTATCTTGATTTCTTAGTCTATCTCTCTTTTTCACACCAACCACACCTCTCAGATACTTCATCTCCATCGAAACTATTTTGCTTTTCTCCCTTCCACTTAATGTCCAAGATTCAGAGCCAAAATAATCGGCGCGTATATTGACTTATAAACTTTCAATTGCGATTTTCTCCCGATACTTCTTTTTATAAGAAAACTTTTGCTGAATGTTCCATAAACTTTCGCAGCACTCTGAATCCTTTCTCCGATTTCCAAATCCTATTTACACTCTTCCTCCACTATATACCCCTAATATTTGAAACATTGTACTCTCTCTATGATTGTGTTGTTGAGTGTCACCTTCGGATTATTTCTGTTATTCGAAATAACTATAATTTTCGTTTTTCCTCCGTTGATTTTTAGGGATCATCTCGTAAGGCAGTTATTCCAAACATCCTTATTGTACTGGAGATCATTTTCATTGTTGGCAAAACTCGCCAAATCATCAGCAAAAGCGCACTCAATGATTTCAACTGGATAAAAATTTTTGAGACCCAAGTAGAGTTTTCTGACTTAAGTTCTCGCCTTTCTGATAAATTCATCCATGACCACTATAAACAGAAGGGGACTCAATACGTCTCAAGCCTTGTTCTTTGACAAACTCTTCAGATTCTATCCCTCTTACTCATACCACGTTCCTACATTCAGCAAATAAGCTTTTTAATGCCCTCAGAAAATTGTGTCCTATTTGTCTTTGTGCCAATTTCCCAAACTCGATGTCTCAATATCCTATCGAAGTCTTTCTCTAGATCAATAAACGCTATCCACACCTTGAGATCCTGAATGAGTATTTTCTCGGTGATCTGTTTAAGGCTGAAAATATGATCCTGGATACTGTACCCCTTCTGAAATCTGCTCTGTGAGTCAGCCAGTTGTTGTTCCATATATATAAATAGTTGTTCTTCGTATTCTATTGTTAGCAAACTGTTTTGTTTCATTCCAATTTGTGCCTTTCTTCTATAATTGTAGAATGTCATTCGTAATTCGATGTCTCCTTATGTTTTCCACTCACCCAGCAGTTCCTGACTTATGTTTGCTATATGCGTTTCACTGGTCCCCCTTCTTATTCTCACCGAATGTTCAACCATATCAACAGATGCTTTTTGATACATTCCAAGAAAGATTCTACTTCCAGCTCATTTCTCATATCTTCCTTTTTCAGTCAGTCTCTTTTTTGTGTCACTCACTTTACTCTTCGCAGGTACTTCATTTTTATAACCTGTAGTTTGCTCTTCTGTGCCAAACTCAGAAGCCTGCTTTCACTACCGCATGCGATTACAGATCTAATTAAAGCCTTCTTCAATTGAAATATTTTTGTTCAATTACTCATCTTCCTGTTTCTCATAAATTAGTTTGCTATTGAAGAATGCAGCTAAGAAACATTTCCTATCCTCTTATATTCTCTCTCGATCAAGTTTTATTTCGACTATTGCCATATATACCTATTTGTGATTCCTTTCCATGACCATCATTTTTCTTTTGATCCAATCATATCTCATTTTTTTCCAACTCTATTGTCCATACTTGCAAATTATCGTGCAGTCTCGTTTTGTTCTTAGGACATACCATCACATATTTTACAAATTCCAATTGATTCTAGGCTTTTGTATCATGTATGATGTTTCTCCATTACTCAACACTCCACCCTGCCTGAGTTCTCAATAAAAATGAGTCCAATATGGAATTTCCAGTCCTTATATGATTTTTATCTGCTGTATATAGGCTTCTGATATACTTCATCAGTTCATAAGTCCCTCTTTTTTTTCTTAGACTCTCCCCTACTACTATTTTCAACATTCTGCCAAGAGCTTCCTCCAGATCAAGGAAAGCCATTCATTTTTTGGTTTTTTAGTCTACACTTCCTTATAACTGGTTCATGGTAAAGATGCAATCCCAATAACTTCTTGCATCCCTGAAAAGTGTGTTTCTCAAGTTGTTTTTCAATTAATCCTCTCAGTTTGGCTTAAAGAATTCTTTTGCAATAAAGTAAATCCCCTAAAATTTGCTCTTTGACTTTTGTCCCCTCTATTCAGTATTGGAATTATAATGTCAATCCTTTAATTATTATAAGCTGTCACATTTTCCAAAGTGTTGCCATCATAAGTGGGGACAGGACTGAAATCTACCTTAAACACGTTCACAGTTAATAATTCACTCCTCTTTTCCTTAGAATCTCCCAACGCTCCCATAGTGTTCTTTTCAGTTCTTTGTTGAAAGCCTATACCAGATCAGAGAAAACCTATAGTAATCATATTATGCCCTTAAGTCTGTTCTTCTCTATTTGCTAGTCAATGGTGAAAATGTAATCTTGAACACTTCTTCCTTTCTGGAAGTGTTTTCCATATTGTTTTCAATTATTCCTCAAAGACAAACAGGTAGTTTATATTGATCACAGAAAAATTTTGGCTGAAGTCGAACTTTCTCACAGATGAGGGAAACCCATAAATATGAGTGGGGAGTGTTTCCTATGTTGTTTTTCAATTATATCCCTATTTGGTCTTTAGAATTCTTTCTCTAATTCAAAGACAAACAGGTAGTTTATATTGATGACAGAAAAATTTGGGAAGAAGTCAAACTTTCTCACATACTGTTGTACATTATAAAGCTTTTGCTACTCTTTCTCCCTTTATAAATAATTCCGTTTTTCCTGAGACTCAAACTACTCTTCTCAGTGTACTGTCAAAAGCCTTCTACAGATGAGGGAAAACCATAAATATGGTTTCGGCTCTATAATTGGGAGTAATCTTGTTGAGTTTGTATCAATAAATAAAATTTCAGTCATATATCCAGTCTTTTGTTCTTTAAACGGTGATTAATCGTGAAAATAAGATCCTGAATACACTTCTTTCTAATATGAAGTATGTGTTTTTTAAGATATTTTACATATAATTCTCTCACTTTTCTTCGAAGAAGTCTTTCGAAGAGTTTGGCATTAATGTAAGTCCTTCAGAATTTTCTCTGTTCCTGCATCCTTCTTTTACAGAATTGGTTTTCAAATGTCAAACATTATGAGCTGTTAAACTTTCTGAATATTTCAGTCAGATCTTTTCTTACCACCAATGCACCATGCATTGTCTTATGATAGGTCTTGTTATTATATATCCTGGTGAAACACTAATTTTAAGTTCTTTGATCTTTTACTTCTTTGTGGATATATATATATATATATATATATATATATATATATATATATATATATATATATATATATATATATATATATATATATATATATATATATATATATAATAAATATTTGTAACTTTGGAAGTATCTAGACTTTGTACATATAAAACTTAAATATCTCTTCATATTTGAATTTTATATTATATAATCTTACTTATCTTCAATTCATTATGATATAAAATGAAAATTTATGAGCAAACTGGACTAAAATAACATATAACGTGAGTATCTTTAACGAAAATGATCAACTATACACAGCATTTTTCAAGAAGTAATTGCATTTTCCACAAAATATATGATTTTCTCGAACTGAAAGTTCCTGTTGTGATGAAGCTTCACAATTTGCTTCTCCTGATTTTATCGAGTTTCCCCACAAACGACAATAAAAAAGAAACTTCACATTCTAAATGTATAGACTACCCGTTATTCAGTGAACAGCTTTGACTAAATTTCTCAAAATACAAAAGAATGTGTTGTGCACAGAAGTAGCACAAAACATGTACCTTATGTGTTATGTAAATATTGGAATGTCCTGAAAAGCTCAAGTTTTCATGACAACTATATGAAGAATTGTTCAACACATAAATTTTGAAGTTAAGAATTGCAGGTAAGTTACTTGATCTCTTTCCGTCAGAGTTAGAGATCTGACTCTATTGTAACTATTATTAATCAGACTGGTTTACTTGGACAAAAAATCTACGAAGATTATTATCAGAGAACAGAGATATATTAAATTCATATTTACTTGAAAGTTTCTTGTTATTGCTTATTATTGTCTTTGCTCATTTTTCATTCAATTTTCCAACCTGTTTACAGTGGAGCCAATTCATTATTTCCTGTTATCAAGTGGATTGTAATCTAAACGTAAATATTTCATTGAAAATAAACTACTTATATGCACAAAGTAAAAACTCACTTTCAGAGAGTCACTTTCATACATTTCAACTTGAATAACTTTCCATATGTGATGAACATACTCATTTTACACAATTATATAAATTACCTATAGTACAAATACCTATTACAAAAATTGTCAAATTCCATAGCATTCTCCAAGTAGTAGTTGAATTATTTCCGAAATATGAGTCGCATAAGTAGCAGCATGTTTCCTATGACTTTCATAAGTCTTGGATTGAAAGTTGTAGTTGTACGAAATGAAACTTCATATGCTTCTTCTACATTTTTGAACATCATGTTTCCCACTATCAGACACCTATAACAGAGAAACTTCATTCAACAACCTTGATAAAATTTCCTGAGAAACAGTAACTATGAGTTATGAAAGGAAGGAACTCACAATAATTACCTTTAGTGCAAATTTGTGATCTTATTTTCTTTGGTTCAAACTCGAACATTGTCAACCACATTGAATCTCATCAACTTTTACATTGGAATAATTGTAGAATAGAAACTTACTTCCACTTGAATAAACTGAAACGAAAATTCAATTTGAAATGACACGGTCATATTGACATCCAGCTTGAAATATTTTAATACACATATAGCCTTAAGTGGATAGGTTTCAATATTCATATGTTACATACTCTAAATAACCTAATGAAAACTTTATTGAATTCCTTCCAGAAAAAAGTCATTAAATAAAAGAGCTCAATACCTATTAATAGCAACTCGAAGGATAACTCCCATCATTTTGTAAGATCCTCCAATTGATTCGTTAAAAATCCTAAAAATTCCAGGACATTTTTCAATGCATAGAGGTTAAAATAACCATGAAAGAAAAATGAAATATGTGAATTCTGAGTACATTCCTTGAGCATGCCTAAAAAATATACATTAAATTACATGAATAAACCTCAAATTACATTCACTTACCTTTCAAAGATTATCGTAAGTCTCCTTAATTCCTTTTAACATTTCGTTTGAATCACATTGTTCAGGTTAGAATAACCACAGAATGTAAAATTTATGAATTTTGAAAGACTATCATTTCTTTCCTTAAACAAATTATACATTAACATGGATAAAATAAACATCAAACTACGATCACTTACTCTGAAAATTTATTTCAAGTTTCGTCAAACTTTTCATACAAATAAAATTCGGAATCACATGTTTTGACAGACCAAATATAAGACTAATTGAAATGAGGTTACATTCGAATGTTACTCAGAAGAGAGAGAGCACTATATTCTAGATGTTGTTAATACCGAAATTATGTTGGTGAAAATCAAAGTTACTAACTATTTCCATCTCACTATTTTCGTTCAGAAGAGAGAGAGAGCATTACATTTTACACGTTGGTAACGCTCACTTCCGACATTGAATAGCGATATGAGGGGCAGAAGGAGCGGTGACTGGCTCCACCCCCGTGTTTCCGGTCTATTCTTCGAAAATGTAGGTCTCAAAAACCGTCCCAAATTCGAAAATTAAGTCGTGACATGACGATTTCTCGTCAGGGACCCGATCTCGAGATATGTAGGAATCGTTCGAAAGTCGAATATTTCTCCCGGTGTTCCCGTTTAAGTAGGATGGTTAAACAAAAACCCGTATTTTGACAGCTCGAGGTTTGTTTATTTCGCGAATTTCTGGCCGTCGGAGATTATCGGAATATGGAAAGTAGAGCGAAAATTTGCGGAAGTCGGCCGATAGCCCTCCGTTCGATGGAAGATTTTTTCGTTTTCCCGTGGTTTTATGGGAATCTAATTATTGCGGCGCGAAATGCGAAACTCGAGAAGGGCTTGAGAAAGTTTAACAGCTCAAAGCTATTGAAGGATTGACATTTGAAAAACAATACTGCAAAAGAAGATTGCAGGAACTGAGAAAATTCTGAAGGACTTACATTAATGCAAAACTCTTCGAAAGACTTCTTCGAAGAAAATTGGGAGAATTCTATGTAAAATAACTTAAGAAACACACATTTCATATAAGGAGGTATTTTTGTTTCTATCGAAGGCGATAGAAATATTTTGTATAGCTGCAAAAGTCCATAGAAATTATCCCCTCCATCCCGGAGATTTCGGAGACGTATTTTATTTTCGCTTTTTCGGAACTTTTTCCCGGAATTTTCGCCCGATCGACCTCTTCGATCGCTCTCCGAAAGATCCGAGTTATCGATTCCGAAGAAATCTCGTCGTAGCGACGTTGCGTTCGCCCGGGCCGACGTTTCGGCGAAATTTTTCGAAAAATCGTCGCGCCTCCGTCGTTCGAGCTAGGGACTCTGAATTTCGCTCGAATCTTCCTCAGACGTTTCTCTACCGGAAAAAAATTATTCGCGGGGGCCTACGGACCCCGCTTCTCCGCGCCGACCCTATCTTCCCGCCCGGTTCAAACTCCAACCGTCCCCTCCACTTTCCTCGAAATAAGGCTTACTGCTTTAGTATTATAGACTAGTGAGCCCGTTTTAATCGCCTAATATACTAAACGTCTTATTTACTAAACGTCTAATATACTAAACGCCCTATATACTAAACGCCTAGTATTCTAAATGCCAAATATATTGAACGTCAAATATACTGAACTCCCTTTTATATTCTTTTTCATGTGATTTTATATTCAATGTGATTCATACTGAATACCTTTTTATGTTATATTGAATACCCTTATATATTGCGGCAGACATCGTTATGGCAAGGCAGCTTCGAGTATTGTTTCATATATACACTGGCCCTTTTACCGTACAAATTGCCACACCTTTCACTACTTTAAATTCTAAGAGATACATTCAATTTCAAAATCTGACAAACTTCCTCTAATTGTGCTGGCATAAGACGAACTTAGAAAGATTCAAACATAGATTCGAAGAACGAATCGTTCAAACATCCTTTAGGTAAAGAAATTCAATTTCAAAGAAAATTATTGAAAACAACTCCTTAAAAAATCGCCAGAAAAATATCCTCCAGTTGTTATCAGCCAAATTAGTAAAATAAGTAGTGTACATAACCGTGAAAAAATTTCAAATTTCTGAAAAATTTGAATGAATTCATTATGGATATATTTTTTAGAAAGATCGATAACTTCAGAATTATTCCCCTGCCGTACTCAACTGTCTCAATTCGAATAAGATCCATGCTTTATAATTTAGTAAACCGAAGTAAACAACAAATCAGAAATGAAAAGATAAAAAAATTAATATAAAAAATTATCATGAAGTTATTCATCACGCAAAATAATGCATTAGAATTACCCTATAGACGGTCTTTTCTGATTAAAATTTTTCAGTAGTCGGAGGTGAGAATATATAATAACAACAACACAATAAATAATATACAATGTTATTCATTGGAGAAAATATTAATATGATGTTAACATAACGGTAAATTTTAATTTAATATTATTCGTAACCATGGAAAAACGGAAATTTCTTCAATTTTTCTTTTATCAAGGGAACATCGGATCTTATATATAGGAATCTTTTTCGTAACAACCCTTTGATATAATTAACCGAAGAATTGATTGTTGTCTAGAAAGAAAGAATTTGATGATTTAAAATTTTGTATGCAAAAAAAAAGTATAACCTCAATGTTTGGCCTATCAAAGAAGATTTCTATTATTTGCAAAAATAGAAAAATAGTACTTAGTATTTTTCCTAGAAAAATAATGATTCCAATGATATCATTGAACGTACGATGTTCCCTTAAATTAAGGACTCTCGGTAAAAGCAGGGTGCCAGTCGTGCACTGGGTCCTTGATCGCACCCCATTCTTTTTTATAGTTGGGAAGAATTTCAGAGAAACCCATTTTTTTGTGTTTTTCGGTTCTAATCTTTTTTGTTTTTTCATTTTGATTTTTTTGTTTTTAATTTTTGTTTTCTCAACATAGAAGTGTAGTCTAAATCCTTTAGATATAAAATTAATGACAATAATAATATAAAACATCTTCCTCACATACAAACTATGGAGGTTGAACAAAATATATTTGCTAATTGATGTCGGCAAGATTCAGATATACAACTATGTGAAATGGTCATAATCAAGCATATGAAGAACGTAATCGAGAATACAATAGACTTAATCGTATCTATCTTGGTCACAACCGGGAATAACATGGTCATAATCAGAATATGATGGTCATAATTGGAAATATGATGGTCAAAATTGAAAATAAAATTTGCAATAAATATGCAAATAAAAATTTTATAATAAAAACTACTGAGAGTAAGTTTTATCTTGATGCATCATGAATATTCTTTTAATGAATTCATATTTTTAGGAACTGCATATCCCAAACTGTTGATGCAAATATCCACAAAATGATGAATGCAATAAATAATTACAATATATATATATATATATATATATATATATATATATATATATATATATATATATATATATATATATATATATATATATATATATACAATATCAATATCGTAAATAAGAAACTGAAAACTAACACAAATATTTCATTAGTCTCATATTGAAGGGTTTCGAAAAATTTAAAATCAAAGTTCAAAATATGTTTGAATGAAAATTCAGTATAATTGTGTGTGAATGTTATAACATTCGGCAAATGACTTGAAAGAAAACTTTGTAATTGTAAAAGAAATCATGAGTCTATAAGAAATAATTTATTTGAATTATAAAATGAGAAAATTATTTGGTACTATTTGAATTCGAATATATATTAGATGGAAATAAAATCAAAAGCAGCTTAAGATGAAGATTGAGATTTGTAGAGAAAAGTTTACTAACTGAAAAGATATCAATAATTCATAGTAAATATATTAATTAATTTGAAATATAAAATGAAAGTTTTTCAGAATTATTTGTATTTGAATGTTCATTAATTGAATCTGAAGAAAAGTTATTCGAACGAAAATGGAGACAATATCATAATGTGTTAATCATGGAATGAGTTTTCAATTAGTTCCTATGTCAAATTGGTTATTGATGAGTGAAAGAGACCTGTTTATTGAAATAAATAAGTTCTTGCATTTACGATCGATTAGGAAATTTTGATTGCAAAAACGAAGGAGCATGTTAGCTTGTAATTATATTTTATTGATATAAAGAAAAAATAAAATGAAAGGAATGATAAGAGAAAACGAAATATGGTCTTGCATTAACGATCGACTAAGAACATTTGATTGAAAAATGAGTGAGCTGTTAAAACAATGAATATATTATCGGAAAAGACGTTATTCTTTATGAAATGATATCAATTTAGTCAATAATGAAATATAACAAAGTCAAAAGAGATGTTAATTCACTCAAGTTACCCATTTCAAATATATTTCATTGATATTAAGAAAATATTAAATAAAGGAAATGAAAAAAACGAAATATGTTCAATTGATGTCAGGAAGAAATAATTTTATTTGAAAAAAAAGTAAATGTACAAAACTTGAATGTAATTTGAAGTTTTAAATATTCAAAAAACTCAATATATTTGAATATACTATGTTTTTGGTGTAAACATTTTGATTGGCTCGACATATTTTGCCTTGATGTTTCGATTTCTGCACCTGGACCTTGATCGCATTCCAGTTTCGAGCTCTCGAAAATGCAACGTCTAATTGGCCGTGCGCGAAAACCGGACAACCAAGATATATACCAATCTTTTCAAATGTTTGCCCCTGCGCTTCATTGATCGTTAATGCAAAACACAACTTTACCGGAAACTGTCTTCTTTTGAGAGTGAATGGAAACCGATTGTCTGACGATATCAGATCCATCTTAGGAATTAAAACATCCCGACCAGAGAACCGTCCGCTGACAATTTTCGCAGTCAATAGAAAATCCGTTGCTCCTAACACCAGCAATCGAGTTCCATTTATCAAACCATCCATTAAAAACAAATTTCGCAAAAGCATTATCGGAACTCCAATTTTCAAACACAACCGGTGTTGTGGCATGCCGCTTGGTGTTATGCTGTTCAGATATTCCTCGGGAAAGTTCGTAATTTCTTCTTCATCTTCTGTTTCGACACTGTCAATACTGGTGATGGTTATAAGGTCGCCGGAGAATGTTGACAGAATTTTGTCGTTCAACTCGTTGCAATGTTCGTTGCGAGGACAGAGGATGGCTCTATCTGCCAGTGTTGAGACATCTATATACCCGTATATGTCCTCGATAACGTCTTGTGTTAGGCACACGTCTGGTAAAAGAACAGTATAGTATCTCTTGGAAGATCTTTTCGGGTTTCGTTGATAGTACCCATTCCCAACTGGTGAAGCCATCTGCTGAAATCTTGCTCCCCAGGATCCGTTCTCATATTCGTCCTAAGTTCGAGAACTTTGAAATGTCTCCATGATTGGCCACTGAAAGCAACTGTTTCACGTCACCGCCAAGAAGTATACATTTGCCGCCGAAAGGACGACTGTCATTACAAACATCTTGGAAGAGGCGATCTACCGTGTCAAGTAGATAGTAACTTGACATCGAGACTTCATCCCAAACTACCAGCCGGACATTTTTTAGAAGAGTTGATTCTTCGGATTGAGCCGTTATTGAAGAACGGCTATCCGAATCGATAATCAATGGTAATTTGAAAGTCGAATGAACGGTTCTGCCATTTTTCAATAATAAAGCTGCAATTCCAGTGAAAGCAACGGCTAAGGTAGAAATTCCCTTCAAACTCAGGTATGTCACCGTTGCCTTGCAAATAAAAATATCTCTGTTCCTCGTTATCGTAATGCGGATCAAACGCTCAAATATAATTCGTTGTTCGTAATTCAAACTTTCTAGGCAATTCTCTTCAGAATCGTTAAGCTCTTGTTCTTCGCTAATAATGTTTTGTGGCGAAACGTTATACAGCGGCAAATTGAAGTTGGCTAAATTTCTCCCAAGAAAATGTAAAATATTATCTATTCGCATTAAAGCATTTCCTTTAGATTCTTTAACAGAAAATCCCTTCTTCGAATAATCCTCGGTCATAATTCCCTTGAAACGGTTCCATAAAGACAACGGATCGCCTACTTCGCAAAAGCATAGCATGTATGCAAATAATTTGCGCATACTCCTAGGCATATCTACCATGGCAGCGTGTTGCAGAGTTGTTATACACTCGTCGTCGGATGCTACCAAAAGTCTGGCACGGGCCGCTTCTTTGAAAGTATCGTATACTGCTCCGTTGACCGTTCGTAGATCTTCAAAGGATTTCGGTCCGGTTACTTGTAATAATAGAATCCTCAGGTAAAACTTTTCGACGTATTTCGGACTGATGTTATACATACGGGATATTAGTTTGTTGTGTCGTTGTCTCATCTTCCAGAGGCGTGTATCTCTATTCCAGACGTAATGGTAAGGGATTTCGGGGTATACGTACCTTCTGGCTGAAGCATCGTGGCAGTTGAGTTTAAAAAAGCTTCTTATTTTGTTAACTTACCTTCGTTTTTCTCTAAAGTTGGTTCTTCCTATCCCTCTTCGAAATACAATGTCTGCTCGCCAGGTAAATGGATGGGTAATCTAAAAATACTGTGGCTCTTACCCTGAACTGGAAATTGGAACAATCTCCAAACTGCCTCTCCGGAAGAAACATATTGAGACTCGAGAAATTGATGAATTTCGTCAAAGACCAACTCTTGCTCTAGTCTGATAAGGGTGGAGTCTGGTCCTTTATTGATGTGTTTAAGAACATACTTACATGCGAGAACGTTGGAACATACCTCAACATTTATATGACACTGGTACTTCAAACACAGAAACGGGTTATAGGGAACGACGTGGCGATTATCGACAGTGCACTTTTTCAAAAGGACAGAACTACCGTCATTTCGTCGACGATAAACAGGTCGCTTTCCGCCATCGATGTTCGTTCGTTCAGCGTACGGTTTGGGAAAACCTTTGGAGCAGACGCCGTCGACCATACATGGGGAACTCGGATTATTTTCGCCGCAAGGACCATGGATCATTGAAGCCATAATAATGTCGAAAAGTTTAGTGTTGGGTTGAGGCAACTCGGCGCTGATGAATCTATCCACGTCATTGGGTTCCCGCAATTTATCTCCATCTGCAAGTGTTAGTAGACAATGCATATGGGGTAAACCACGTTTTTGAAACTCGATAACATAAACATAAGCCAGTATCTCACCGAAAATTTTGTTCTTTACTACATCCCCAAGAAAGGCTTCCATTTTCAGTTTAAAAACCCTTGCTACTAAATCCGGCCTGTCTTGTGGATTGAGCAGTCTGCATGGTATATTATCTTTGATTTCCGGCCACTGTGGATTACAGGTAAAAGTAATGAATAAAGATGGCTTGCCGAATTTGCAAACGATAGCCATAGCGTCTTGATAATTTTGTTGCATAAATCTAGGACCTGCAGTGAAGGTACTTGGCAAGATAACAGCTCTGCCTATTCTGTTGTTATTCAATAGGGCTCTGTTGGCTACTTAAGCCAACATATGTATCAGCGCGTAATCGATCTTGATTCTTACGCAAGTAATTCAAGCGATCGCCTTCTACTTCAACATATTTATCTATGATATACTGTTGAGAAAGGCGACCGCAAGAAAGTATTGCATTCAGTTGTCCCTCGCGTATCATTAACCGGTAATGGTGAAATTCCTGTTGACTTATTCTCATTCTACGATTGCCGGTTACCCTTTGCATATTTAACCCCCAACCCAACTCTCCGTGTGGAAATAACAAAGGATAACATAGGGCATCGACGATAGAAGACAACTTTGGAATTTCAAATGGAGAATTGTTTCTTTTATACTGAACCCTTACCTTTCCGGGAGGCGGAATATTGCCATCTACAGTTGTAAAGACGGCACCAATTTCGTTAGCGCAGGTAGGAGCTGCATAAATAGTTCTATCTGTGCCAGGTACCGTTTCGAAATGCATACTGAACCGTTGTACATTTTCGTTGCGCGCCTCTGCTTCCTTGATTTTATCACCCATTTGTCGATACAACTTGGCGTATTCATTCTCGTTCCGTAGCAGTTGGTCAATTTGGTGTAGAAGATCTTGGTCGCATTCTTTGCTCACCACATTCTTCTTTCTTTTCTCCATTGCCTCTCCAGCATCAAGAAAATACATCGCTCCGAACTGCGGGTTTGAAATATCAACATCTGCTATTGCATGGTATATTTGTCCGGAAACCACAATCACCGGAGTTCCTGGGTTTAGGTCTCCCCTAATCTTGAAAGCGGTGCTACCAAACGCTAATAGCGTGTTGTACTTGCGGATATTCTTGAGAAACGTAGATGACTAGGATGTTTATTTTCAACCAATCTTCGAAGAGGTTCCGGGTAACGTTTAGGCAGAGGAAATTGTATGGTTCCGTGGTTGCAACACATTTTGGTTTCACCTTCGAAGAATTTTCCACTGCAGTACGTACATACTGAATTCATAGCGTCAAGTTGATGTGGATCAGGTTCTTGCTGTCCAATGGCAGCTGCGTAGAGTAATTTTTTTTGTCAAGCGACGGACCGGAGCACATTTGGGCGCTTGTGATAAGAGGGTGTCCCTTCTGATTGATGCTCGCGATAAATTATTGTCTCCATCGATGCATATACGCTCAACGCGTCCAGGTTCGACAAATGTTGTTGAGGAAGCAATGTTCATACTAGGGCAAAAGTAATTTTGAAAGTTGAAATTAGGTAATATTTGCGACGCCTGAATAATAATGGGAAATAAGTTAAATTCGGCATTGTTTTTATAGAAATTCAACAAATAATTGACCAATGAAAATAAATCATGAAATTTTAATAAACAGGCGCGACCAATGGTTGGCTCCGCATGCATTCCGGCCTCGTCTCTCGAATGTGAATCAAAGACATAATAGAAAGTTTCTACTTTTAAAATGGCAATAGATAAACTTGCCGCAGTAAATATAATTGAATTGAAATTTGCTTGGAATAGTCTGATCAATCCATTCTCCAGGGAAACAACATTATCCCCAATTTCTATACTCATTTGTCCAAATAGTGATAAATTATCATCCAAAGTCAAGGTGAAGGCAAAATTTTCGATTATGAAATTTGGAAACACCTCAGAAACCATCAAATAAGGTGAATTACCAGTATATCCCGACGCCCTTCTGGTGGAATCAGATTTTCTATATAATCTGTCGCCAAAATCTAGTGAGGAATCGACAGTGCGGCTGCTCCAATCTGAATATTTGAACACAGTATTGTAAGCTAGTGCAACAGCGGCGTTCGCTGTACACTGGCGATTACTTGAAAAAAATTCATACCTAGCAGCTCCCTGAAGCCACAATCCTCGCACGATGGTGAGAGGTTGAACAGCTAATGAAGATGTAACTTGACAACTTTGAGTATGATTATCTTATGGATGCGTAGAAAAGAATTTCAATTAGAGTACTCTGAATCAATAACAGAAGAACGAATTTCATGAATTGATTGTTTGAAATGAATATCGTGAAGTGAAAAACTTACCAGCAAGGAGCTTGTGCACATTTCTTCGTGAACCTTTACGCGTCGTCAAATTTGGGCGTTTCTTTGGAGGTATTCTTGCAAATTTAGCTAACGAAACAAAACTTATCAGTACAACACCTAAACATAATATCAATACCTGCATGTCTAATTTTTTCTGCATAAGAAATTGAAATGTCTAATTAATAGTTAACTAACACATGATGTCAGATTCTTAGACTGATAATATCGAAGGCATCAGTTTTGTTATGGAATATTTTGTATATTTTTTCAACATTAAAACGAAATAAGATCCTATGAAAGACTCTGAAATGGTATGATTACAAAGGGTATAGAATTTATAAATCATCTAGGAAATCGTTATTCTCATTAATTTGATAATAGCTATATTTAGTCGGTTATTCGTAGTAATTTGGCGAGTTACTGAAAAATTATAATATCAAGAATTATATAATCTTATTAATCTTGAACACGGCTTTAAGTATTATCTCAAAATTTCAGTGCTTTCTCCACTACAACTTGATATTATTTTTGTATCCTTGAAAAATTATTTTTCTCTCTGTATCTGCCATCACGAGAGCATTACTCATAACGACTTCGTCCCATTCCTAACTCTCTTAGAGTTATACATATTTATTTCTAGGTTATATATAAACCTGGACTAACACATTTCTACATTCTATTCTAAAAAATTAGATCTCTTCAACCATCTTTATGTATGATATACTGTGAATTTGCAGAAGAAAAAATGAAAAGTAATTAGTAACTGAAAAAATATAAATGCTCAAGGTGAGTAATAACATAAATTGAAAAAGCAAAGTGAAAATTTTTCATAGCCCATAATGATGATTCACGAAAATGCACTAATGAAACGAATTTGTTGAAGGCTACCTGAATATAACCTATTGAAAGTATACCAAAAATAATCAAGGCAGCTATAAAATAATATCCTCTGAAAATTCAACACATTTAATATGAAATTAACATTTAGTGCAAAAAGAACTTCAGGTACATCCAATATAATTTGTGTTCACACAATCAAAGTAAAGAAACTCAATACATCGACAAATGAAAGTTTGCATTAAATATATAGACACATACGTACACCAGTACTGTTTTCAAATAAATTGTCTGAAACAATTATTCCAGAATTAATTACGATTTTGACATTCAGATTGCTCAAATGAGATTTTAATAATAATAATTAATAAATATTTAATGAATTCAATAATACCAACAATAAGATATTTCATATTTCATATAAAATATTTCAATATTGAATAAAAAAGCCTAAAAGATTCTTTGTTGACCATTTTCTTAGAGTTTTTTTTCCTGGTGGACTTCGGAACAATAGGCATCAACATTAACACTTAGTAGATTCCGATTACACATGGACTCTCTTGTGACAAAAGTTTTTTGATAATCAAAAAGAGCGAAAGAAGGCACACAAATTTTTGTTCCGACGGTAAGAACATCTGTAAAATAGAATGACTTCTTGAATAAAGACCAAAAAACAGTCCAAGATCGATTAAGTAGAAAGGGTAATATGTGTTTACACAAATAGATTTGATATGACGATAATTAGGTTAACATAATGAAAGGAGAATAGAGGAAAAACAGGATAATTAGTGCAATAACATATTCATAGTTTGAATGAATATGCAGAATATTGTTGGATAACTGGCAATGAGAAGTTGGCATATTTCAGAAGGATGTTATTCATGGAAATAATAAGGATGATTGGAAGAATAAATAAAATAGTTTCTATATTTAAAACAGTGTCTACTTGGCTGGAAATGAAATTACTTTTATGATAAATTGTGGTATTGATAAATAATTAGCTCAACTTGAAATTATGTTTTCGGGAATGTGTTTCAGTAATTTTTCATTGCAAATTATTCTACAGAAGAAAATTAAATTTATAGCTTGCTTATATTAAAAGTTTTCTATTAAACGATGAAAAATTATCATAATATTCAAGTCTTAAAATTATTCACTTATCACCAGATGCAATTTTTATGGCTGAAATAGATATTGGAATTGTATTTAAATTTCTGAGCATTTTTGCTACAATCATGCAAAAGTGAAGTATAGTTTATATATCACAACTATGAGACCATTCACAATGATTAAATTTGATGAGTTATTTTGATGTCCAAATCTTTGAACTATCAAATAAATCACCTTTTTAATCTTTTGTATCTGATTTACCAAATAAATTAATTCTTCAGAGAATTATTGCTATCTTTAAGAAATCCTGTATATTTACTGATGAATGCTTGAAAACACTAATGAGTGAATTTTATGGTTTACTGTATAAAATTCTTAAACCTAGAGAACCTTTGATTCATCAGATATTGTCTAACATCAAAACCTTTAAAAGAAAAACATTGCTTTTCACCTTTCATAGTTCAGTCAAGAATTCCATCCTTGGAAGTCCATTCATCAAACAATTTGAAGATATTAATGCATACATATTTTTAATGTAATACATTTGAATTGATTAGCCTTGCTTATTTTCTAAATATATATGTTAACTTATATTCTTGAAAGCACTCAATCAATCAACAGTTAGATCCTTCAACTTCAACTATTCTCTCATACAAATGGATCATTATGAAGCATTATGCTAATAAAGTACATCACACAAAATATCTGCTTCAGCATTTCTAATGATAGTTGTAAATAAAAGACAAAGCAAGTAATGAAAATATAAATGAAAAGGCAAAAATGTGCAGTGGTGTAGAAACTCAAATAGGTATCACTGCTATATATACATTGTTTCACCTATGCCTATTTATTTTCAGTAAATTACCTTACTGCAATATTTACTAAGATACTCTCTTTATTCTAAGATTGAATGACAATGCCCCATTGATCGGTTTCTGAAAGGTTTATAGCAGGTCTCATCAAAGTAATTTCGATTTTTACCTCTTAGAATATATAATAATTAAAACAGAAAAGTCAGGAAGTATATATATAATGATACTGCTTGACATCATAATTCACAATAGATGTTACATGGGATATTCTAAAATGGAATTTATCTGATATTTCTAGATAATCCAACAATAAAAATTCCAACCTAAAGGGTATCAAACATCATTCTAATGAAATTATCTTGGACTGGGGTATCTATTTCAAAACAAAAAGAAACAAAATGTTAGAATGAATTCAAAACTGAATGATAAAATCAATTTTTTTAAATTTTCAATACTCTCCGAGGTTGTTGGAACATAGTTTATCAATATTCTTTGATAGTTTCAAGATGGGTGTAAGAAGTGAATGCAATTGAGCAAATACAAAAAGTACCTTTAAAGATCAGGTATTATGTTTCATATTGTATAATCGTACTAAAGTAGGAAGCTGCAGATTCATGATGCCTATAAAATGAAGGATGAGACAGATTTTATATTTTGATTCCTTATGTGATCATACAACTGCATCAATAACTTCTAGCCATTATGGTATCAAACTATTAGAATTGGTTTAACGAAAGATGAAAATCATCTCATTTCTTATACTAATAAGCTTTTGGACCAGCAAAATCTAAAGGGGGATTTTGGTACTCACTTTAGTTCGTAAAATAATACTTACATGAGGTTGAGTTTAATATACACACAGTATTAGACGATATCAAATTGACTCATATGTTTACAGAGGTTGCTACTTTAATAAGTGATAAAAAGGGCTTTGATTGTGATTACGAATCAAGGGATGGCTTGTACATTAACTTTGCTTATTATTTCATCTGTCTTCAGTGCCTTTCAGAGGAAAACTGAAAATGATGAATAGCGGGAAAATAGTAATATAGCCAAATGTCAATGTAACGCTAACCTCTAACTTCCTAAAACATGAAAAAACTATTGTAATGAAGGAACATTCTTCTGAGAAAATAATGTTTCAGTGGACACCTACCTAGAGAATCGATGAAATAAAAAATTATTACAGAATTTCAAAAATTTTCAAGAACAACTCCTTTTCCTTTATCCATAGATTAAATATTATTATTCTTTGCTTTAACTTATAAGATTCTTCTTCTTCATTTCTTTTTACTATGTGCTTGACATCATTGGCAGTCCACACAGATATCTATTCTTTTGCTGCTTTTACACAGGGACCTACAGCTTATAATAGATTCCGAACCGCTCTCCTAGACCATGCATTGATAACTGCCACCACAAGGAAGGCCAGTTATCTGGCCTTCAGAAGTGTATGCCTCTAGGCGACTCTTTCCATATATCAATTTTTTGTTTAAGAACGACATTCATAACTTGAACTCGGATTCGAACCAGGTACCTCGACCTAGCAGTTCCAATATGCTAACCTAACCGTGCAACTACCGATGACATAAAAGCTATTTTTAATAATTTCTCTGTTAACTTATGACAGAAAAAATTCGTATTCATAATTACATGAGTATATAATCAATGTTGTACTAAACTGAACAGTTTGTATTGAAAAGTATACCTTTTAGAAATCATTGATGACAAAATTTAGATTAATTTTCGTTTTACTCTCCTAGGTTTTTCGAGTATCAAGTATAAATATGAACAGCTGAGGGCAAACACCATTGTAATTCAGATTTAATTTAACTGTACTGAAGACACACACTTCCTTTTTAATTGTGTTTTGAAGATATATTCCTCATCAAAGTTATATATCTATATAGATTTAAGTATAATAGAATATTCAGGAACGATGTGAAATTCATTTAATAATTTTTTTTGTTTGCATCTATTTTGCTCTTCTTGAAAACTAACCACAAAAATCTGTTATACAGCATTTTTGCTGTCATATGCCATTTTTTTGTAGGAGCCATTGATGTGAACTGAATGTGAATATTGGATATATTGGACTTTTCATATTAGAAAGCTATATGTATTTAATCGTTTTCACCTAGATCCTCAGACTTGCTCCATTACTGAATGTGATGTACATGAAGATGTTTTTTATTATTGCTCTGTTTGGTTTCTAGAATTAATTCATAAAATAACCACTCTCAATAATGTAATTCTCCCATATTTTGCAATTAATGTTGTGCCCTTTTTTCACTATAAGAAATATGCTAAGCCTAGAATCATCAAGAGCAGTTTAGTTTTCCCAAGTTTTTCTCGATATTGTACTCAGAATTCTTCTTCCTACTTTTTCCCATACATTTCACTCAATATAGACAATTCTTTTTAAACAGAAAGTGGAATTTCATTGATCCTAAGACTAACAGAATCATGTAGTGAGTCCAATTCTTAGGTCTTGAAATATTCAGAAATTTTAATTTCCAGTGAGGAATTTAATAATAATAAAAATAAAGTTTATTACAATTGATTTCATTCATACAGAGTAATAAACAATGAAAAAGCAGAGGCTTAATCATTCCGAAGAATGTCTCGCCTGCTCGCCTTTGAGATAGGTATGTTTTGTTAAATTTAAATTTATAAATAATAAATTGAAAAATTATGATCCTGCAATATTTATAGGGATATTAAAATGCACAAAATTGTCAGAGATATAAATGCATTCTTAGAAAGATATGTTTTTTGAAAACTTATATTGCAAAAACAGAAATTTTCTCAAGATTTCAAGAACTATGTATAATAGATATCTTATTTTGAGAGTTCTGAATACATATACTTAGTGAGAATTCCTTAGTTAATCAGTGTACATGAGATGAAAGATAAATATGGATAATATATTCAAGAAAGTTTTTCAAAGCAACAGACAACTATATTCTTTACAGAAGCAAGAAAAACTGACGGAAAATTAAAAACATTATTTCGAAATGATATTGAAATATACAGAGTACTGTAAAATATCGTATTCTTGGGAATAAAGCCTCATTTCTATATGAATATGAAAATTTTTTCTGAAAAAATTCAAATACTACACAAATTCAAATTGAGAAAATATTCTTTAATAGTTGATATTAAAACTAATTGGTATATGATGTACAGGAATATGCAGAAAAAATGTAGCTCCAAAATTGCTGGATATTTGCCCTTTGTTATGAAAGTTTCATTTTCTGGTCTTGTTTCAGTTTCTCAGTTACTGAACGATTATAGAGCTGGAAAGAATCTGAAAAAATTAAAATTTCATTTTGAAAGCAGAAGAATTATTATGAAAAAAATGTAACATCCTTGAAAAGTGCGTTTCTTAAATTGTTTTTCAATTAATCCTCTCAGTTTGGTTCCAAGAATTCTTCTGCAATAAAGTATATCCCCTAAAATTTGCTCTTTTACTGTTGCTTCTTCTATTCAGTATTGGAATTATAATGTCAATACTGTAATTGTTATGAGCTGGCACATTTTCCAAAGTATTGCCATCATAAAAGAGGACAGGACTTAAACCGTTCACAGTTAATAATTCACTCCTCCTTTCCTTAGTTCTTCTCAGTTCTCTGTTAAAACACTTCAACAGATCAGAGAAAACCTATAATAATTATATTATGCCCTTAAGTCTGTTCTTCTCTATTTGCTAGTCAATGGTGAAAATGTAATCCTGAACACTTCTTCCTTTCTTGAAGTGTTTCCATGTTGTTTTCAATTATTTCTCTAATTCAAAGACAAACAGGTAGTTTATATTGATGACAAAAAAATTTGAGAAGAAGTCAAACTTTCTCACATACCGTTGTATATTATAGAGCTTTCGCTACTCTTTCTCCGGTTATAAATAACTCCTTTTTTCCTGAGACTCTCATACTTCTCTACTCAGTGTTCTGTCGAAAGCCTTCTCCAGATGAGGGAAAACCATAAATATTTTCAGTCATATATTCAGTCTATTGTTCTTTATAAGGTGGTTAATCGTGAAAATAAGATCCTGAATACACTTTTTCCTCATATGAAGTATGTGTTTCTTGAGTTATTTTACATATAATTCTCACTTTTCTTCGAAGAAACCTTTCGAAGAGTTTGGCATTAATTTAAGTCCTTCAGAATTTTCTCAGTTCCTGCAGTCTTCTTTTACAGTATTATTTTTCAAATGTCAATCATTATGGGCTGTTAAACTTTCTCAAGCCCTTGCAGTCAGATCTCTTCTTCCCTAATGTACCTATGTACCATGCATTGTGTTATGATAGGTCTTGTTATTATATATCCTGGTGAAACACCAATTTTAAGTTCTTTGATCTTTTTCTTCTTTGTGGATATATATATATATATATATATATATATATATATATATATATATATATATATATATATATATAAATATTTGAAACATTGGAAGTATCTAGACTTTGTACATACAAAACTTGAATATCTTCCCATATTTGAGATTTATATTATATAATTTTACTTATCTTCAATTCATTATATAATAAAATGAAAATTTATGAGCAAACTGGACTGAACCATCATATAACGTGAGTATATACGAAAATCAACAACTTTGCACAGCATTTTTCAAGAAGTATTCGCATTTTACACAAAATATGTGATTTTCTCGAACTGAAAGTTCCTGTTGTAATGAAGCTTCTTAATTTGCTTCTCCTGATTTTATCGAGTTTTCCCCAAACACCAATAAAAAAGAAACTTTACTTTCTGAATGTATAGACTACCTGTAAGAATATGTTATACACAGAAGTAACTCAAAACATGTACCTTATGTGTTATGTAGATATTGGAATATCCTGAAAAGCTCAAGTTTTCATGCGAACTGTATGAAGAATTGTTCAACAAATAAATTTTGAAGTTAAGAATTGCAGGTAATTTTTTGATCTCTTTCCTTCAGAGTTACAGATCAGACTCTATTGTAACTATTATTAATCAGACTGGTTTACATACAGAAAAATTTCTACGAAGATTATTATCAAAGAACAGAGATGTATTACATTTATATTCACTTGAAACTTTCTTGTTATTGCTCAATAATATCTTTGCTTATTTTTCGTTTAATTTTCCAACCTGTTTACAGTGGATCCAATTAATTCTTTCTTGTTATCAATTGGATTGAAATCTAACAATAAATATTTCATTAAAAAAACTACTTATATGCACACAAAGTAAAACTCACTTTCAAAGAGTCACTTTCAAACATTTCAACTTGAATAACTTTACTTCAAATACATTGAATTCCATTTACATTTTCATTAGGATAGTTGAATATCAAAAATATACTTCATCGTTTATAAACTGAAACAAAAATTCAATAGAGATGAATACAAAATTCAGTTTTAAATACCTTATTTATTATTGTTTTCTTTCATCGAAATACATAGGTTAGAACACCGAATGTAAATATGAAATAAGTGGATTCTTCATTATGCTGAAAAAAATATATATTACGATGCATTAAATGCTCCTTAAATTTCGTTCACCTACCTAGGAATGATTATTTGAGGTTTTGTTAATTAAACGTAAACAATATGAATAATTCTTCCTCTTCTCTTCTAGTTATTGGCCTCGGTACGATGAAACCGATGTTCAACGATTCAAAGACCGCCGCATACGACGATGTCCGTCGTACGGGACGGATATTCGATCGATTAGTGAGAGAATAGAGGGGATATAAGTGTTCGTTTATATGCCGTTTACTCTTTTCACCTATGTTTCCGGGTACGGTCCTCTTTAAAACTTCTTCTTCTTTGCCTTGTCAGATTGAGAAACGGCGGTTTGAGTAGAGTAAGGGAGGGTGATTGGCTCCGCCCCCGTGTTTCCGTTCTATTCTTCGAAAATGTAGGTCTCAAAAACCCTCCCAAATTCGAAAATTAAGTCCTGAAAAGACGTTTTCTCGCCGGGGACCCGATCTCGAGATATGTAGGAATCGTTCGAAGGTCGAATCCTTTCTCCCGGTGACTCCGTTTAAGTAGGATGATTAAAACAAAAAGCCGTATTTCGACAGCTCGAGGTTTGTTTATTTCTCGAATTTCCGGCCGTCGTAGACTTTCGGAATATGGAAAGTAGAGCGAAAATTTGCGAAAGTTGGCCGATAGCCCTCCGTTCGATGGAAGATTTTTCCGTTTTCCCGTGGTTTTACGAGAATCTAACTATGGCGGCGCAAAATGCGGAACTCGAGGCTTTTTCGTCGTCCAGGTTTCGTAGCGATCGAAGGCGATATAAATATTTTGTATAGCTGCAAAAGTCCATAGAAATTATCCCCTCCATTCCGGAGATTTCGGAGACGTATTTCATTTTCGCTTTTTCGGAACTTTTTGCCGGAATTTTCGCCCGATCGACCTTTCTGATCGCCCTCCGAAAGATCCGAGTTATCGATTCCGAAGAAATCTCGCCGTTTCGACGTTCCGTTTGCCCGGGGCGACGTTTCGGCGAATTTTTTCGAAAAATCGTCGCGCCTCCGTCGTTCGAGCTAGGGACTCCGAATTTCGCTCGGATCTTCCTCAGACGTTTCTCTACCGGAAAAAAAATTATTCGCGGGGCCTACGGATATATATATATATATATATATATATATATATATATATATATATATATATATATATATATATATATATATATATATATATATATATATATATATATATATATATATATATATATATATATATATATATATATATATATATATATATATATATATATATATATATATATATATATATATATATATATATATATATATTCTTCGTTCTTATTTTTAGCAAACTGTTTGGTTTCATTCCAATTTGTGCCTTTCTTCTATAATTATAGAATGTCATTCGTCATTCGATGTCTCCTTGTTTTCCACTCACCCAGCAGTTCCTGACTTATATATGCGTTCCACTGGTCCCCTTCTCATTCTCACCAAATGTTCAACCATATCAACAGATGCCTTTTGATACATTCCATTGCCATATATACCTGTTTGTGATTCCTTTCCATGACCATCATTTTCTTTTGCCTTCTTCAATCTATAAATTAGTTTTCATATCTCATTTTTTCTTATATTCAACTCTTTGTCCATACTTGAAAATATCGTGCAGTCTCGTTTTGTTCTTAGGACATACCATCACATAATTTACAAATTCCAATTGATTCCAGCCTTTTGTATCATGTATGATGTTTCTCCATTACTTCATGGATAACATCTATAACAAAAAAAATAATAATTTACTCAACACTCTACCCTGTCTGAGTTCTCAGTAAAAATGAGTCCAATATGGAATTTCCAGTCCTTATTATTTTTATCTGCTGTATATAGGCTTCTGATATACTTCTTCAGTTCATAAGTCACTCCTCTTTTTCTTAGACTCTCCCCTACTACTATTTTCAACATTCTGCCAAGTTCTTCCTCCAGATCAAGGAAACCCATTCATATTTTTTTGTCTTCTAGTCTACACTTCCTTATAACTGGTTGATGGTACAGATGCAATCCCAAAAACATCTTGCATCCCTGAAAAGTGCGTTTCTTAAATTGTTTTTCAATTAATCCTCTCAGTTTGGTTCCAAGAATTTTTTTGCAATAAAGTATATCCCCTAAAATTTGCTCTTTTACTGTTGTTTCCTCTATTCAGTATTGGAATTATAATGTCAATACTGTAATTGTTATGAGCTGGCACATTTTCCAAAGTATTGCCATCATAAAAGAGGACAGGACTTAAATCTACCTTAAACCGTTCACAGTTAATAATTCACTCCTCCTTTCCTTAGTTCTTCTCAGTTCTCTGTTAAAACACTTCCACAGATCAGAGAAAACCTATAGTAATTATATTATGCCCTTAAGTCTGTTCTTCTCTATTTGCTAGTCAATGGTGAAAATGTAATCCTGAACACTTCTTCCTTTCTTGAAGTGTTTCCATGTTGTTTTCAATTATTTCTCTAATTCAAAGACAAACAGGTATTATATATTAATGACAAAAAAATTTGGGAAGAAGGCAATCTTTCTCACACACCGTTGTATATTATGAAGCTTTCGCTACTCTTTCTCCGTTTATAAATAACTCCTTTTTTCCTGAGACTCTCATACTTCTCTTCTCAGTGTTCTGTCAAAAGCCTTCTCCAGATGAGGGAAAACCATAAATATTTTCAGTTATATATTCAGTCTGTTGTTCTAAGGTGGTTAATCGTAAAAATAAGATCCTGAACCTAACCTAACCTAACCTGAACACACTTCTTACTCATATGAAGTGTGTGTCTCTCAAGTTATTTTACATAGAATTTTCTCACTTTTCTTCGAAGAAGTCTTTCGAAGAGTTTGGCATTAATGGAAGTCCTTCAGAATTTTCTCAGTTCCTGCAGTCTTTTTTTGCAGTATTGTTTTTCAAATGTCAATCCTTCAATAATTTGGGCTGTTAAACTTTCTCAAACCCTTCTGAATGTTATAGTCAGATCTTTTCTTCCCTTATGTACCATGCATTGTCTTATGATAGTACTTGTTATTAAATATCCTGGTGAAACACCTATTTTAAGTTCTTTGATATATATATATGTATCTATCTATATGCTATATATATATATATATATATATATATATATATATATATATATATATATATATATATATATATATATATATATATATATATATATATATGATATATATATATATATATATATATATATATACCATATATATATATATAAAACTTATCGAATAAATACCAATAAAAAAGACTTAATATGTTCTAAATGTATAGAGACTAAAACCACAATATTTTCAGTTATATATTCAGTCTGTTGTTCTAAGGTGGTTAATCGTAAAAATAAGATCCTGAACACACTTCTTACTCATATGAAGTGTGTGTCTCTTAAGTTATTTTACATAGAATACTCTCACTTTTCTTCGAAGAAGTCTTTCGAAGAGTTTGGCATTAATGGAAGTCCTTCAGAATTTTCTCAGTTCCTGCAGTCTTCTTTTGCAGTATTGTTTTTCAAATGTCAATCCTTCAATTATTTTGAGCTGTTAAACTTTCTCAAGCCCTTCTGAATGTTGCAGTCAGATATTTTCTTCTCTTATGTACCATGCATTGTCTTATGATAGGTCTTGTCATTATGTATCCTGATGAAATACCATCTTTAACGGAAATCATCAACTATACACAGCATTTTTCAAGAAGTAATTGCATTTTCCACAAAATATGTGATTTTCTCGAACTGAAAGTTCCTGTTGTAATGAAGCTCCATAATTTGCTTCACCTGATTTTATCAAGTTTTCCACAAACACCAATAAGAAAGAAACTTTACATTCTAAATGTATAGATTACCTGTTATACAGTGACTAAACTTCTTAAAATACAAAAAAATGTGTTATGCACAGAAGTAGCTCAAAACATGTACCTTATGTGTTTTGTAAATATTGGAATATCCTGAAAAGCTCAAGTTTTCATGGCAACTATATGAAGAACTGTTCAACAAATAAATTTTGAAGTTAAGAATTGCAGGTAATTTACTTGATCTCTTTCCTTTAGAGTTTGAAATCTGACTCTATTGTAACTATTATTAATCAGACTGGTTTACTTACACAAAAATATCTACGAAGATTATTATCAGAGAACAGGGATGTATTACATTTATATTTACTTGAAACTTTCTTGTTATTGCTTAATATTGTCTTTGCTTGATTTTCATTTAATTTTCCAACCTGTTCACAGTGGATCCAACTAATTCTTTCTTGTTATCAAGTGGATTGTAATCTAAAATAAATATTTCATTAAAATGAAACTACTTATATGCACTCAAAGTAAAAACTCACTTTTTATTTCATTGGAATACATAGGTTAGAACACAGAATGTAAATATGAAATATGTGGATTCTTCATTATGCTGAAAAAAAATACATTACGATGCATTAAATATTCATTAAATTACGTTTACCTACCTTGGAATGATTATTTGAGGTTTTGTTAATTTTACGTAAACAATCTCACATTATTCACAATTTTTCTTCTTCTTCTCTTCTTTTTGTTGCCCTTGATAATATTGAACATCTAGACATTATCAACTTAACGGCAAAGTCCGCCGTACACGACGATGTCCGTCGTACGGGACGGATATTCGATCGTTTAATTAGAGAATAGAGGGGATATAAGTGTTCGTTTATATCCCGTCTACTCTTTTCACCTATGTTTCCGGGTACGGTCCTCTTTAAAACTTCTTCTTCTTTGCTTTGTCAGATTGAGAAACGGCGGTTTAAGGAGAGTAAGGGAGGGTGATTGGCTCCGCCCCCGTGTTTCCGTTCTATTCTTCGAAAATGTAGGTCTCAAAAACCGTCCCAAATTCGAAAATTAAGTCCTGAAATGACGTTTTCTCGCCGAGGACCCGATCTCGAGATATGTAGGAATCGTTCGAAGGTCGAATCCTTTCTCCCGGTGACCCCGTTTAAGTAGGATGGTTAAAACAAAAACCCGTATTTTGACAGCTCGAGGTTTGTTTATTTCGCGAATTTCTGGCCGTCGGAGATTTTCGGAATATGGAAAGTAGAGCGAAAATTTGCGAAAGTCGGCCGATAGCCCTCCGTTCAATGAAAGATTTTTCCGTTTTCCCGTGGTTTTATGAGAATCTAACTATTGCGGCGCGAAATGCGAAACTCGAGGCTTTTTCGTCGTCCGGGTTTCGTAGCGAACGAAGGCGGTATAAATATTTCGTATAGCAACAAAAGTCCATAGAAATTATCCCCTCCATTCCGGAGATTTCGGAGACGTATTTTATTTTCGCTTTTTCGGATTTTTTTGCCGGAATTTTCGCCCGATCGACCTCTTCGATCGCTCTCCGAAAGATCCGAAATATCGATTCCGAAGAAATCTCGCCGTTTCGACGTTCCGTTCGCCCGGGGCGACATTTCGGCGCCCTTGTCGTTCGAGCTAGGGACTCCGAATTTCGCTCGGATCTTCCTCGGCCGTTTCTCTACCGGAAAAAAATTATTCGCGGGGGCCTACGGACCCCGCTCGTCCGCGCCGACCCTTTCTTCCCGACCGGTTCAAACTCCAACCGTCCCCTCCACTTTCCTCGAAATAAGGCTTACTGCTTTAGTAATATAGACTAGTGAGCCCATTAAGATCGCCTCATATACAAAAACGCCTAATAGACTAAACGCCTAATATACAAAAACTCCTAATATACAAAAACGTCTAATATACAAAAACACCTAATATACAAAAACGCCTAATATACAGAAACGCCTAATATACAAAAACGCCTAGTAAACTAAACGCCTAATGTACTAAAAACCAAATATACTGAACGCCTTTTCATATCCAAATTCATTTATACGGAAAGTATATATATATATATATATATATATATATATATATATATATATATATATATATATATATATATATATATATATATATATATATATATATATATATATATATATATATATATATATATATATATATATATATATATATATATACCCATTCCACGTTTCCCTCGGTCGTCCCTTTTTTCTCTTCGTCTTCGTTCGTGTATCCCAAATAGATTTTACCTGTTTTGAACTATCCATTCTGTATATATGTCCAAACCACCTTAGATGGTTTCGGCCAATTATATTCACAATACTGTCTATTTCTAGCTGTTGTCATTTATCTTGATTTCTTAGTCTACCTCTCTTTGTCATTCCAACCACACCTCTCAGATACTTCTTCTCCATCGAAACTATTTTGCTTTCCTCCCTTCTACTCAATGTCGAAGATTCAGAGCCAAAAGTAAGAATCTTTCTTTTTCTAAGAAAACTTTTGCTGAATGTTCCATAAACTTTCGCACCATCCTGAATCCTTTTTCCGATCTCCAAATCCTGTCTACACTTTTCCTCCACTATACACCCCAAATATTTGAAACTTTCCACTCTCTCTATGATTTTGTTGTTGAGTGTCCCTTCGCATTATTTCTGTTATTCGATATAACTATAATTTTCGTTTTTCCTTCGTTCATTTTTAGGGGTCTTCTCGTAAGGCAGTTATTCCAAACATCTATATTGTACTGGACGTCATTTTCATTTCTGGCAAAAATCGCCAAATCATCAACAAAGGCGCACTCAGTGATTTCAACTGGATAAAGATTTTTGAAACCCAAGTGGAGTTTTCTGACTTTAGTTCTCACCTCTTTGATAATTTCATCCATGACCACTATAAACAGAAGGGGACTCAATACGCTACCCTATCTCAAGCCTTAATCGGTGACAAACTCTTCAGATTCTATCCTCTTACTCTATTATATATAGTGCCCTTAGGAAATTGTGTCCTATTTGTCTTTGTGCCAAAATTTTCCAAACTCGATGTCTCAATATATATATATATATATATATATATATATATATATATATATATATATATATATATATATATATATATATATATATATATATATATATATATATATATATATATATCTTCGTGTTTTTAGCAAACTGTTTAGCTTCATTTCAATTTGTGCCTTTCTTCTATAATTTTAGAATGTCATTCGTCATTCGACGTCTTCTTAAGTTTTCCACTCACCCAGCAGTTCCTGACTTATGTTTGCTAAATGCGTTTTACTGGTCCCCCTTCTCATTCTCACGAAATGTTCAACCATATCATTCCAAGAAAGATTATACTTCCAGTTCATTTCTCATATCTTCCTTCTTCAGTCAGTCCTTTTTTTGTGTCACTTACTTTACTCTTTGCAGGTACTTCATTTCGATAACCTGTAGTTTGCTCTTCTGTGCCAAACTCAGAAGCCAGCTTTCACTACCTCATGCGATAACAGATCTAATTAATGCCTTCTTCAATTAAAATATTTTTGTTCTATTACTCATCTTACTGTTTCTCATAAATTAGTTTTCAATTGAAAAATGCAGCTTAAAAGCATTTCCTATCCTCTTATATTCTCTCTTGATCCAGTTCTGTCTATTGCAGTATATACCGGTTTTTTTTTCATTTTTTTCCAACTCTATTGTCCATACTTGCAAATTATCGTGCAGTCTCATTTTGTTCTTAGAACATACCATCACATAATTTACAAATTTCAATTGATTCCAGGCTTTTGTATCATGTGTGATGTTTCTCCATTACTTTGTGGATAACATCTATAACAATAAAAATAATAATTTACTCAACACTCCACCCTGCCTGAGTTCTTATAAAAAATGAGTCCAATATCGAATTCCCAGTCGTTATATGATTTTTGTCTGCTGTATATAGGCTTCTGATATACTTCTTCAGTTCATAAGTCACTTCTCTTTTTCTTAGACTCTCCCCTACTACTATTTTCAACATTCTGCCAAAAGCTTCCTACAGATCAAGGAAAGCCATTCATATTTTTTTGTCTTTCAGTCTACACTTCCTTATATCTGGTTGATGGTTAAGATGCAATCTCAAAAACTTCTTGCGTCCCTGAAAAGTGTGTTTCTTAAGTTCTTTTTCAATTAATCCTCCTCAGTTTCCAAGAATTCATTTGCAATAAAGTATATCTCCTTAAATTAGCTCTTTTACTGTTGTTTCCTCTATTCAGTATTGGAATTATAATGTCAATCCTATAATTGTTATGAGCTGGCACATTTTCCAAAGTGTTGCCATCATAAATGAGGACAGGACCGAAATCTACCTTGAACATGTTCACAGTTAATAAATCACTGCTATTTTCCTTAGACTCTCCCAATTCTCCAATAGTGTTCTTCTCAGTTCTCTGTTGAAAGCCTTCCCCAGATCAGGGAAAACCTATAATAATTATATTATGCCCTTAAGTCTGTTCTTCTCTATTTGTTAGTCAATGGTGAAAATGTGATCCTGAACACTTCTTCTTTTCTTGAAGTGTTTTCCATGTTGTTTTCATTTATTTCTCTAATTCAAAGACAAACAGGTACTTTATATTGATGACAGAAAAATTTCAACCCTCAAGCCCTTCTGAATATTGCAAATTGCAGTCAGATCTCCTCTTCCCTTATGTACCATGCATTGTCTTATAATAGGTCTTGTTATTATATATCCTGGTGAAACATCAATTTTAAGTTCTTTGATCTTTCACTTCTTTGTGGATATATATATATATATATATATATATATATATATATATATATATATATATATATATATATATATATATATATATATATATATATATATATATATATATATATATATATATATATATATATATATATATATATATATATATATATATATATATATATATATATATATATATATATATATATATATATATATATATATATATATATATATATATATATATATATATATGTTCCTGATTTTATCGAGTTTTCTACCAATACCAATAAAAAAGAAACTTCATATTCTAAATATATAGAGACTAAACCACAATATTTTTAGTCATATATTCAGTCTGTTGTTCTAAGGTGGTTGATCGTGAAAATAAGATCCTGAATACACTTCTTCCTCATATGAAATGTGTGTTTCTTAAGTTATTTTACATAGAATTCTCTCAATTTTCTTCGAAGAAGTCTTTCGAAGAGTTCGGCATTAATGTAAGTCCTTCAGAATTTTCTCAGTTCCTGCAGTCTTCTTTTGCAATATTGTTTTTCAAATGTCAATCCTTCAATAGTTTTGAGCTGTTAAACTTTCTCAAGCCCTTCTGAATGTTGCAGTCAGATCTCTTCTTCCCTTATGTACCATGCATTGTCTTATGATAGATGTTGTCATTATATATCCTGGTGAAATACCAATTTTAAGTTTTTGATCTTCTATATATATATATATATATATATATATATATATATATATATATATATATATATATATATATATATATATATATATATTATTCAAGTTACTGTGACCTCTACTAGAATTATATTGATGTCAGTTCCTGTATTGTACATGAGTATTCAGTTTTCATTAGATTGTTGTTGATAATGGACGTATGTCCGAAACCGGTCCAACCAATGTAATTTTTATTCTTTACATCAATAAATTAGTGATAGTTAAAACATTGTAACTTGTTTCATTTTATTAGTCATTATGACTATAAACTATCACGTAGTTCAGGCTTCATCGATCAATTACTAGTGTATTTTAATTAATTAGTAAAAGGGTATCACCATGCAATTAGCTTTACTTTTTTATGTGTATTTATTATGTTAGTCATTCTACAAGACTCTTAACGAATTATTTTCAGTTAGTGTGCTTTGGAAAACTTCGCAGAATCGAGGTTACCCCATTTTACTCAAACGGAAATTGACAACCTGAAGGGTAGTGCAGATTTCTTTGGCCTGAATCATTACCATACAGGGTTATGTTCACATGTCGAGTTTCCTATAAGCGACTCCCCAGCATATTTTAAGGACCTTGGCGTCAAAGTAGTGCCTGATCCCAACTGGAAACCAAATCAAAATATTGTTCCTTGGGGGTTCTACAAGCTATTACGTTGGGTGGCAAAAGAGTACAACAACCCTTTAGTGTACGTCACTGAGAATGGTTATGGAGATTCAGGTCAAGAAGGACTATTGGATACTGATAGGATTGTTTTTCTTAAGGTGACATTTTATGAGTTACTAATAGACCTAACTAGATAATTTTTCTCCAGATCTTCTATGTTTCTTTTTGAAATCAGTTATTTGCATCGCAGAAAATTATAAAAACCGCGATTTAATCGAACATCCGCTAATATTTTGGGAAAATAAATGAATATACTACGTATATTATCTGAGTAAGCGTTGTTGATTAAAGTAGCAATTTTCGACAGTGAAAGTGTCATGGAAACTGAACATGAATTATTTTTTAGTTTACGAAGAAATTGTAACTAAAATATTAGTCGTCTCAAATGAACCACCTATTTCATTATTATTACATCAATTTTTTTGAAGGCACATTCCAAGATAGTTTCAGTGAGATTTGGTATGCTAAAAATGGCTCTTTCATCATTCTATTCAGGATTTCATGGATAATCTGCTATTTTATGGAAAAGAGTGAAACAAAATTAACGTTGGTTGCGAAATTCATATTTTGAAATTGAACTATTTTTCTTTCAGACTGTGTTATCATTTAATTCGAATACTTATTATTCAAATATGAAAAAAAGTTATAGCAACGAACAAGCCATGCATTCATTTATGGATCAGTGATCCTGAACCATAAATGATAGATAGCCAATGAAAGAATTCTATCCCGGTTTATTTTCTAATCCTGGGATTTCGATATTGTATACAGATAACCCCGGGATCCAGGGTTTGGTCCTGGCATTATTAATTGGTGAAAAGTGACAGCAATGAATGAAAATCAATAAAATTCTGCCTACAATATTTTGAATCTCAATGCAAAAATGCGGTGCGTTCTAATGAAGAAAATCATTGGAATAACTCGGCTGCTTTGAATTTTTTGTGATTTTCCTCAAAATGATCAATTTTCAGAATTCAATGTTCGGCACCCTTGGCAGTCTCCAGTGCAAATTTTTGAAAAGGGGTCATGTGATACCGTTTTGAAAAGGTGATTTCATTTCTTATTGGACAACTGATTACTTACATTCTAAAATAACATGTGACGAATTGAAATTGGGAACTGTTTGGAAGAATTCCATGTTTTCATGAATCGGTTCGATCGCATTTTCATCAATCCGTTCCATCTCCGTTTGAGGGAAACATTTGATCAGAATCGGTTCATGAAAAAAATGAGAGAAGCGTTATGTTGGAAGATTGTTAAATTCACTTAATTTTTTCAAATCTATCGACGATCGAGAAACCTTAACACTTTAACTTCGATTTTGTTTCGATGAGTTGAAAATTCTGCCTATCTGGAATGGGAAACACGGAACGTGTGATATTATTCCCAGAAGAATGAGCTGGATTACTTCCGTTTGAATCAATAAATGAAATCTACTTCCACTTTTGATGACAGATGTCGATTTTTAATATTTTTCCATGTTTGAAATTTATTCCAAATCTGCTAGATTCAGATACTTTCGGTTAATCGTGACTTATATTGGTAGTACTTTCCATCGTTGTGATAATATGCTGATTTGGTTGAATATAGTGTACACCAGGTGTGTTTTAACTTGAACTGCTGGAGATCTACCTCAATATTTTTAGACTACTTACAATCGAATCTGAGAGGCTGCAAGTATGTGTGATGCAGGGTTGTCGTACATACACGATACACCCTACTTACCTACTTAGGTAGGGTGTACCGTAGCATATTTAGATATTAGCTTTCCGCACAATATATATCATTTTATTCAAGGTTTGGGTTAGGTGATTTAGGTTCTTCTCTATAGTATCAATGAAAAAAATCATACTTATTCAAAATTGCGAGTTCATTGGTTGTTTCGAAACAAAAGAGTTGTATATAGTGTTAAACTTAACTAGGGAGTGACTTTGGAAATTGAAGCGTGGCACTGTATGTCCTCAGCATACTTTTCATAAGATGGTACATAACCACTGAGTGCTAAGCGCAAGCATGATGACTTATGATCGTCAGTTAGTCGATTGCAATATTTTGAGTATCCTCATTTCAGAAAATGCAGACTTGCACAAGTAAGTTGACCCAAACATTGCCGTCAGTTGAAGGGCGATTTGGCCTAGATTCGGATATTTACCTTCAAATATAAAACACCAGAAATTCGTATCAGATACTGTAGCTTTGGGATGTTTATCTGATAAAATCTGCACTAACTCATTTTCAACAGAACAATTCATATTAAACTGACTTTCATTATCTAATTCCTCAATGTTTTTACATGAAAAAGGATAACTCATAAATGATGCCATATTTACCAATTTACTGCAATATTAAAAACGCATTTCGAATTTTCCCAAAATATTTGATAATTCAGCCTTATACGTATCATAATTTAACTGAGGAATCCTTGCTTTCAAAGACGGAAAATGTTTCAGATCCTTTTTTTCAGTTGATCTATCAAAAGTTGCAATTTACTTTGGAATGCGTTAACTGCGCTAAACATCTCAATAATCTTTACCTTGAAGCTCCAAGTTAATGGTGTTTGAGTGCATTGTGATGTCAGTCAAAATTGCCAAATCAGTGAGCCGTTTTTCTTTTTTCATCATTTGAGTGTCATCACCTCTTTCGTCTAGAAAAGCTGTTATTTCGGGCAATAATTCTTGAGACCTTCATAGGAATTCTCCGCAACTTAACCACCTTACGTCCTTGTGAAGAACTAAATCTGTGTGTTCAGCTGACTCCCTATCTTCCAACTACAACTCAAAGAGCTGCCATTGCAAGCTACGTGTATCGATGGAATTCACAATTTTGAATATTGGTTGCAATTTCCATAATTTCCTCCGTGTTTAAAACTTTTGAACACAAAACTTGTTGATCTATAGTGCAACTGAATGAAAAAATGAAGGAAATCTTCATTAGCACGACACAACTCCACCAAAACTGTTTTTGTTTCCAGTGATTGCTGATGCTTCATCGTTTGTAATGCACACTAATTTATATATTGGTAGCTTGTAGTTTTTACTAAATTGATATATATATATATATATATATATATATATATATATATATATATATATATATATATATATATATATATATATATATATATATATATATATATATATATATATTCGCCACGGGTCTTCCCATTCAAAGGAACGATTGCCAAGAATATATCATTGAATACGATCCGAATAAAAATACACAGCAGGGCAGTGTCTGTCATATCGGTCGATTCGTCGATCTGTGGAGAAGAGCATGAATATTTTAGGATATCATGTTTCAGTTTATCTGCCATGTCCTGACTCGAGACTTCATTGCGCCTCGTGGCAGTCGGACGAGATAACTGAAGTTCTCTAATAGAAGACATGATTTCTGTTTCATTTTTAAAATCTCCAAATAAAGTCTCACCCGTTTCAATAAATGCTTCCTTCACAACCGATCTATCTTCGAATGGTTTCTTGTGTTTCGCCAATGTATGAGATATTTTAAATGACGCGATCGTAGCAGCTCTTGATTGTTTGGCTGGTTTTGTGAACATGGTTTGTTCTTTTTTCAAACAAGAATCCAAATCACGTACTTGTCATTTTCTTAATTCACTCTGTGGGGGAAAATATTTTTCATAGTTTTTATGAACCGTTCCATGATGCCTATCTAAGTTACCACGCTTAGAAATAGCAAGTGACGCACGACAAATAAGACAAAAGCACTTATCCTGCAACATACAAAAGGGAATTGTATCCTCCCAATCGTTATTACAATGATAATTTTAGATTTTTTCGCTGCATCCATTTTGTTTTATTCTATGATAAACTTTGTATCAACGAAGTATTGCCTTCAAGTTACAATTCAGAATAACTCCAATTGCTGCAGGCGCCACATTTGAACGAACAACAGCGTGAACGAAAGTCTCGAATGTTTTCGTCAAACGCATTGCCCGAAATTTCTAGAAAAGCGGCAAGAAGAAGAAACGTGGCTTTTCTTTGACAAGTACCGCGCATTCCTTTGATAAAACCTCCTTTTGCCGCTAGCAGAGTGTTATTTTATAATGTAATAAATTTTGTTGTTTGATTACCTACTAATTAAAATTTTATTCCTCTCGAGATTTACCTCAAAAGCATATATATATATATATATATTTGAGTGAATCTCGAGATATATATATATATATATATATATATATATATATATATATATATATATATATATATATATATATATATATATATATATATATATATATATATATATATATATATATATATATATATATATATATATATATATATATATATATATATATATATATATATATATATATTGTTGATGACGTGAGCAATTGGTGTGGCGCTTTGGGTGAAGTTGCCATGATGGAGAAAACAACTTTTGTGAGGAACCACTATTCTCAGGATTCCTCTCATGTAAAAATTCTATTCCTATAAAATTAGACTCGTGCACGGCTGAATGGAAATGACCTTCTATTGTAGTTTAGAGCTCTGTGAAAATTTCATTGAGTGGATCAATAGCGAGACAAATTTACATCAGAATGTTTGTTTTTCTGGCGAATCGAGTTTTCTTTGAATGGCGAGGTGTATCACCGATCGACAAAGACATCATTTTAGCTAGCTTAGACGTGGTATCGTTATTCCCCAACATCCCTGTCGAAGACACTCTGGACACCCTTTGCACCGACTACAACTTCCCATCATACATTATGGATCTAACGTAACACTGATTGAAAAACACATACTTCAGTTACAAAAAAGAATATTACAAACAAATGGATGGATCACCTATGACGTCACCAATATCACCAGCAATGGCGAATCTATTCATGAGAAGCCTCGAAAGAAAAGCATTAAGAAACGCAAAACTCACACCGAAGATCTGGCTGAGATACGTTGATGACATATTCATAATTTGGCCACACGGAGAAGACAAACTCATCGAATTCGTACATTATATGATCCAACAACACAACAAGATAAAATTCACTGTCGAACTGGAATCCAACGACTAACTTCCCTTCTTCGATATCTACAGAAAACAGACACATACTAACCGATATTTGAGCAGAAATTCGCACAATTGAACACAGTGATTAAAACGGTCGTTCAACGTTCTAAAACTCTATTTTCCCCAAACAACATCCACGAAGAATTAGAATGAGTAACAAACATTCTTCAGAAAAACGGACATGACAGGAGAGCAATACGAAGAGCCATCAAAAACGAAAAACGCCATAACGAGGGAACCGACGAAGAAACTAAACCGATGAGCCTTGCCATCCTACCACACGTCAAAGGTGGAACCGATAAGATAGGAAAAATTCTTCAGAAACGCATCATCAAGCCTATCTACAAACCAAACAATACTATCCACAACAATCTAAGTACACCAAAAGACCAAATACCCTTCGAAAACCAAGGCGTCTACAAAATTCCGTGAACGGACTGTGATTGCGTCTACATTGGGGAAACAAGAACAAATAGAAGAATAGAAGTTCGGATACAAGAACATAAGAATTCAGAAGAACGACAAGCACCTTTATCGGCAGTCTTTCAACACTCGAGCTCTATTGGTCATAAACTCGACTACGTGATCACAAAACAGGTAGCCAACATAGAACAACTACGAAAAAGGAAAATAAGAGAAGCCATCGAGATAGAAAAAGACACAACTATGATCAAATGGGATTACGCCGGGAACACAGAAACAGGACGGCACAAACAAGAAAACAATAGGAGCAGCGATGAATACGCGCAGTACGCGAGTCACACAGCGGACCAATGAGAGCGCGCCACGATACAACATGAGATCGCGGAAGTATAAAGCTACCACACAACAGAGATAGGCTACAGTTGAAGAAGAATCTCCGACTTGAAAATGACTGGTACGGTCCAGCCGAAACGTCGTCAACGACAACCATCGAATGGTCAACACCAAGTTCAACAGACGAGAAACCCGAAGAAGATTTCAACATTTAACTACGTCCCCCATAATCTACGCCGGAGTTTCAACGGAAGACGAAGATCTTCGAAAACCTACGAACGGAACGATCGCACCAACTCTGTGACTTATGTTTTCTGAACCGATGTCGAGATACTACCCAATTTCAACCGAATCAGATACCATACGAAAAACAGATCAACAGAAGGAATTCTCAGAAGAGTTTTGCATTATTAAGGACAATGAACGACATACGGAAAGAACTTCACGAAATCGAAGAAAGTCTACGAATAGTCCATCTTCAATTCAACAACACAATCCACTCCACACTATTCCGGATGTTCGACGAAGCATCCCACAAGAGATCCGAAATCGAAAAGGTGCTAAAAACAAACAACTTCAAAAAGAAATTGGACAAGCTAATGAACCGCCAACAGCCTCGAAACAACAAATCCAGAACACAAGAAGCAGAAAAACTAGTCATCAACCTATCAGAAAACCCAATTAATGAAGACACAAAATCTCATTACACTCAGGAACGTTTCCGCCGGAAAATAATTTGCTGTGTTGAAAATGCCACCAAAGAACTACCAGAATATGAAGCCGAAATGATCAGACAAGACGTCACATCGATAATCAGAAAATTCAATCCTTGCCACCCCAACTGCACCAACGAAGAGCTGAACGCATTAAAACATTGAGGAAAAATGAGGAGATCATAATTATTTCCCATGACAAAGTGACTGCAACAGTGGCCATGAACAAACATGATTACGAATCAAAAATGACAGACATATAAGCAGATTCCATTCACAAGAAGACCAAACATGACCCAACCACATACCTGGAGAAGACCACGAAAGCAAAAATCTTCGCCACTAGAAATTGACTTGAAGAACCAGTTGATTCCAAGAGAAAAATTATCTCGCGGTCCATAGATTTATGGACTACCGAAAATCCACAAACCGAACACACCTCTCCGACTTATAGTAAGCTCCATCTTCCAACACTCGAGCTCTACTTGTCATAAATTCGACTACTAGAACACAAAACGGGTGAAAAAGGAAAATAAGAAAAGCCATCGAGATAGAAAAACACAACTACTATGAACAAACGGGAATTCGCCATAAAACCAGCGACTTGGAAGACAGTATGAAAACATACGCCACTGGGTACACAAAAACAGGACGACACAAACAAGAAAACAGTAGGAGCAGCGACGAACAGCCAACCAATGAGAGCGCACTAGGATACTACTCAATATCGCGGAAGTATAAAGCTACCATACAACAGAGATACGCTACAGTTGACGAAGAATCCCCGACGTGAAAATGGCTGGTACGATCTAGTCGAAACGTCGTCAACGACAACCAACGAATGGTCAACACCAGGATCAACGGACGAGATACTGGAACAAGATTTTAACATTTAACTTTTTTACTACTATATATCTATATATAGTATATATATATATATATATATATATATATATATATATATATATATATATATATATATATATATATATATATATATATATATATATATATATATATATATATATATATTTTTATAGTTAATCTTATTTTATTCTTCTTATACAATGAGGAGAAATGCATCATTAAAACAAATGACCTTTCTCTTCGAAAATTCAATGGTATGAAAATGAAAGTATTTTTGAAAGGACAATGAAACAAACTATTGAATTTCGAAAATTCTAATTTTAAATAGCACAGCCTTTTGGTGAATTTTAGAGAACTCAAACATTACAACAATTGTTTCAAAATTGATCATCTACCAGAACAAATGGAAAAGTGCATCATGATATTTGAAATAACAAAGTTAGATTAAGTTTCCGGTACAACCGGAAGTAGTGCAGAACTCAAAATATTAGTGGATGGTAGTTATGTACCGTGAAAAATTTTCAGAAGATCAGTACATCTACTTTGCTACATTTGCGTAGTTTCACTTGAGCCAGTAGTTACAGCGTTATGATACCGAACCTCATAAGATTTGAGTCAATCGAAAATCGCCGAATTCGTTCAAAAAAATTTTGATTATGAAAGCAAATTTTTGAGAAGTTTCCTAATTTTGTAATAAATTTTCATTTTCTTTCACCTTTGATTTTTAGGGATTTTTGAAAGCCCTACTTCAAGCGGTACAAGAGGGTTGCAATGTTCAAAAATACACAGTTTGGAGTCTTATGGACAATTTGGAATGGACGCAAGGATACACGTAAATATATTTTCTTTAAACTGTTCAAAATAAATTCCCTCTTCATGCGATTATTTGAATAGAAAATGTTAGTGTGCTGATTAGTAATGCGTTGTGTCAATGTTTTAAGTCAGTGTCATAATGGAGTGGATGAATGGATTTCGAAACTGAGCGTTCAAAATTATTGGTATAATATGGGGTTATTCCAATTTCTTTGAAAGACGGTCTTAATGGCCTTCAGATGAAGAAAGTCTAAATACGAACTTGTCAAAATTACGTTATAGAAGTACATAAGTGTTGTTTATCTTTTTACTTATAAATTTTCAAAAGTGACAAAAATCTGGAATAACTAATCCCAGAACGACGAGTAATACTTCACCACGACAGAAATACGTTAGATCGAATCAAATCGAATGATTATGTTTCAAAAATTATCATGGATACATTATTATATTACAGTTCATAAGGTAGAAATACGTCTAGAACAATATTAAGTATTACAATGTATTGAAAGAGAAACAATGATCAACCTTTAAAAACACTTGCAATAGTCGAAGTAATCCTCCATAGTGTATCGTTCACACTGTAAAATAATTTTCGATTATCTATTTCTGAATATTTTTTATCAGAGATCGACAGAATATTTTTTTGGCAGAAAATTATACAATTTCAGATCTACAAATAAAGATTTTTTTTTGTAATTAGCTAAGGGTGCATGAAGGATATAAAAAAATAGGAACGCTTGGTGTTGCTAGAATTTTCGATAGCCCGAAAGTACTCAAGTATGAAGATTCAAGAGAAACATCTTATATAAGATATATAAGCCAGAGATGGTCATTATCCCATCATGCTTAAGAACACATTTGCATGACTTCCTGAAACAGATTTGCAGCATAGTTTTCTCGGCTAGTTTCTGTGTCACGAATATATGTTCTGATGATATTGACTTCCCCTAAAAGATTATTCCATAAGATGAAATAAACTCCTATGTCTTGTGAATACAAGGCATCTCAACGGGTAAATAGAAAATATAACAGGCACTGTATAGTTAGGCATGTCTGTCTGAAAACCACTATTTCAGTTTTTCTTAAATTCAGAAAAAGCTGGTTGTTCAGGCACCAATTTTGGACTGTACTGAAAGGGGAGGCATGGTTGTAAAGAGACGATTAAGTAGAAATCATCAATCAAAGATAAATGGTCACTTTGCTCATCTTGTACAAGCGGATGGCCATTTATATAATCTAGAAAGAGGGGACACCCTAAACACTGCCTTGTGTTACTTTCTCCCAAGATGGTGAATGGGAGTATTCATATATGCATAAGCAAACCATATGGTCGTGATCTTCAATGTTACTTTTAGGCTGCTTCAATTAATTTCCTCTGAATTCACAAACCATCTAGTAATCGAGCAAAATTCGATGTAAAACGCAATCAAATGTCTTAGTAAGGTCAAAAAAAAACCGAACAGAATATGTCCTTTCTCTAATGCATTCAGTTTGAAATGGGTCAGTTCGAAAATTTCCATTTCAGTGTTTCCACCCCAAATAAAGCCAGGTAGTCCCTCACCGTGGAAATCACGTTTTGAACAAGGTAATCAGGTAATCAAGCGAAATTTTGGAACAAGTATTTGAAAAACATATGGACTTGAAATTCCCGGTTCAGCAAATAGTCCCTTATTATAGATAGGTTTCACAGCGGCAGTCTTAAAAGCTTGTCGCAGTAGAAAGATACCCTTCTTGTATGCCAGATTAATGACAAAACAACAGAGGGGTGATGCTTCTTTGTCGGTGCCTCAGTAATAGGAGTCAATTTAATGCGCTTTCCTTCCAAGATTGCCTCTCGAGTGCTATTCTTGTATTTTAAAATAGCATAAACCAACTTCAGGAATTAGACTTTCAAAGCTTCAAAGTCTAAAGCCGCGGTAAATACTTTAGATGGAAAAAGTTGATATAAAGTTTGTAATAATGTAATAGGAATAAATTCAAAATAAACACCAGTTACCTACTCCTATCAGGTGAAATAACTCTTCATTCATTTCAAAATTATATCAAACATAATTTTTCAAATAAATCAGGAAAATCAAACCATTGACACAGTCTTGAGAAATATTCTCTCAGGAGCAATGCTCCAGAAAAAGAACATTAACTCTACATTGAAAACTTTGAAGTTGATACGGATGCATTATTTCGCTGAATGTAAAAAGAAATAAATTATTCGTGAAAGATTCCACATACACGCAACTAACTAGCGTGAAATTTACAAATTGAAATTGTTGGCAAACCGTTTTCTCTCAATCTTCTCTGCATCGGGACCGACCGACATCCAAAGTCTAAATATACCTGAAGGAATTAAATACCTGCCTTCAAAGGCGGTAACTATCTTTTACGGATGAATGTGATAATGCTTATATGTTTGGGATTAACGGACAGATCGTTCTATCTGTACTATTGCTCTGTCCGTTACTTTGCATACGGTGTTGAGGTTTTTCTACGAACAAGTAGTACAAGATCGTCGACATAACCCACCGCAAGGTGTCCAGTATCGGCAAGGCTCGCCAAAAGCCCACCCAGTACAAGATTCCAGAGAAGAGGTGATAGTACTCCCCCCTGAGGACATCCCCTGTTCACGGTCACCAAGGAGAGCCTCGGGGTGCCCGTCTATAGCAAACGTCTCATCCATCTTGCTGTGGTGTTATTTACTACTCCATTTGCGATAGCCCTTCCTATGCGTCTATCGCATATTTATATGATTAAAAGGTAGTTAGTGCGCATAAAACCCTTTTCACTTTAACAACAAATTACGATGTGCTCCAGTTCGTTCATCATATTCATTTGATTTCTCGATTACTGGATCGCCGATGAGGAAACCTGGAAAGTGGATTTCCGTGAGGAGTTTCAGTGTTCCATCCCCTGTCCGTGTTTAATTTCTTCTGGTAAATTCAGACCTTGGATGTCGGTCGGTCCTGCTGCAGAGAGGATGGGTGGAAGACGGTTTGCCTCCGGTACACCCTCTATTTCGTCGCAGTAATTTGCATGTTTTCATTTTGGATTTTCAGTGAATCCTTTGTATGTACCTTGGGCCTCTCTGATGTTACCCCAATAAATTTGTATGCTAATACTTATCCCTTAGTTGTAGGACCATCTGCTCTTCATCTTTTGGGCAGTGAGTTCTGCTGTCCAGCACAGATTCTTCTTTATATCTTTTATATTGTACGAGGCAGATCTTATATATTCGTAGCTGATGCTGGTTTTCAGTGTCTTAATAGCCTCTTTCAGTTCCTTGAGGTTCGATGATATTGTTCTAGTTTGTTTTCTTGGGGTACCTTTAAGGCACTGGTGGTTATTTCGCTACATTAGTGATATCGAAATGGATATTTGATGGTCGGAGAGGGACAATACTTCTGTGACCACTCTCCAACTTCGAATTTCCGGGATGAGTTATTCATTGCATGAAATCAGGTCCAAAATTTTTATATTTGTTAGGAAGAAAATTAATTCGCTTCCTTCGTTGAGAAGAGAACGGTTTGTGCTGTAAAAGTATTCGGCTAGCTTCTCTGCTTTGATGTTATTGCCTTTCCACCTGCATAAGACTTGCTAAGGGTTAGCGTCAAACCCAATGACGAGAGTACAACATTGTCTTTTACAGTAATTCATCAGTTCCATAGTTCTAATGTTAGAGAAGAGACTTCGTACGGGAACTATGCTGAGCATACTATAAGAGTGCCACTGATGTAAGCTCATCAATCGATTCTAACTGCTATCTGGTATCTGAAATAGAAATGAGGTAATATGTGTGTTATAATCTTCTGGGGATAAGAACACTTGTTCTCGGGACCGGATCTCATGACCGGATCTCATTTGCAATAGAAAATACTTCTATATTAGGTCATCCGGCTCCCACCAAACTGTTTCCTACCAACTTGTCAGCAAAAGACTATAGCTTTTGTCGGTATTTGGTAGTGTGGAATATGTAGTGTCTAGTTTGGTGTTTTGACGGTTGTGTAATATGCTGGATTTGAGATTATACTTCTATATTATTTCATGGTTTGTTGATTCAATATGTTCAAGTATTAGAGACTTATTATCGGATGAAATACGCTCTTTGAACCTAAATGTTAGCCCCTAATTGGCAGAAATTTAAATGAACAACTTGGAAATGGTAATGCATAAAAAATTAATATATTTTTAATTTCAGAGTCAAATTTGGTTTATACAAGGTCGACTTCAATAGCCCCAATAGAACAAGAACTCCAAGAGCCTCAGCTCGTTTATACAAGTACGTTATCAAAACTGGCACAATACCCAACAAGACAGATTTTTTCTTGAATAACTGAAAAGTCAACTTTCTTCATTTCCAAGCTTTATTTTGTAGTAATTTTCAGTTTAGCTAGGTAATATTTCTTTTTATGAATAAAATTGTTCACATTGCATGTAATGCTTTCGGTCATAATATATTAGCTGTTTTTTGTCTCTTTTTTCTAATTGAATTCCTTTTTTTTATGCGCGCTTCCCAGGAATAGGCGAACCTGTTACACCACATAACTAGGCGCCTGGGGGAATTGAGGTGTCTGTTTACTCGCTTCTTGAGGTTGTAGGATGTTGCGAAGATGTTGAACGGAAATTCCACAGCTCACCGGCCCAGTAAACGAAGGAATTCTTATAGAGAGAGGTTCGAAGGGTCGTTAAATGTACCGCCATATGATGAGAACTACACTACCTTAAGTAAAACAAAGGCTGCTATTGTGGAGCGCTGCATAAGAACTTTGAAAGCAAAATTATTTAGATACTTCAGTTTGAATGGTACATATAAATGGGTGTCAATTTTGCGTACAATCTTTGATGAGTATAATCACTCTTAACATCGGACTATTGAAGTAGGATCTTGTGATGTTGAAAAACCTAACGAAAAGGCTATTCTGAGATCATCGTATACGAAATCGAAAACTTTCGCTGCCGGTAAATTCAGAGTTGGTGATATTGTAAGGCCAAACATATTTTTGAAAAATCGTACACCACCAATTTTACAACCGAGCTCTGCAAAATCATTAGCTTACAGATTACCAGCCCCATAACGTATCTTTTAGAAGATTATCAGGGTCGACCTATTAAGGGTGCCTTTTATGAACCGGAATTACAAAAAACTAGTCAATCTAATGTTTTCTTAGTCGAAAGAGTTATACGTGAAAGTAAAAAGAAGTGATTCGTCGAATGGCTAGGTTTTGACAATTCTCGTAATTCATACATCAGTAAGTCCGATCAACTCTAAACACCTTTTACTCGCCTGATTAAGATTTTCTTTAATTAGGGAAAAATGACGTGGCTAGTCTTTTTAACAATATGTATGGAAACGCACAAAACAACATTCTCTTCTGCATGTTTTTAATTGAGTGGGTTTTCACGTGACAAACTATAATCACCCGATACTGGCTTTCTAACAATATGGAAGCACAAAAAACAACATTCTCTTTACTTTGTTTTTTTACTATATGAAATTAAAAAAATATTAGAGCATTTCCAATTTTTTTTGAATTGTGGAGGCCGTTACTTGATGTAGATCCATGATATAAATGAGATAAAAAACACAAGGTTTCACTTTAATCTACACTTTATTTGAAAAAATTCGACGACGTTTCGCTGACACAGCAGCTTTATCAAGAATGACAAACAGAATGAAGAGTATGGTATTATAAACAAATCGTAGAACAAGTTGGATGAATAACAGGAAAAACCCACACCGAGCCATTGTACAGTTAGTATGAAAGGTAATTATAAAATAATAAAACAAGTTAAGTAGGGTGAATAATTCACATCTACCTGCTCATTCAAAAGCTTGTCCGAATGTTTGTATCTATTTATTTCTAATGCTTCTAGGACATCTAATTTTAAACTTTTGATTTTATACGTAATATGTCAAAGTTTTTATTGAATGAATGGTTTTCTTTCATTAAGTGGTTTGAATAATTTGAATCAGATTTATTTTCATCAAAGCTACGTTTATGTTCAGATGTTCTTATGACAGAACTCCTATAGGTCCTACCGATATAAATTTTATCACAAGAACCGCAATTGAGTTTATAGATTCCTGATTCACTTGATTTTTCAACACGAGATTTATTATTTTTAATATGTTTACCTAAGTTATTAGAAGTTTTGAAAGTTATATTAAGATATTGTTTGACGAGAAGGGATTTAATATTTGTACTTGCACAACCGCAGAATGTTAAACTGTTGAATATTTTATAGTCTTTATGAATAGGATATAATTCATTTATAAGGGTAAAGGGTGTTCTGGGGGTTGAAATTCCTAATATATTTATAGTTACTCTCGGAATATTTATTAGAGCACTGACGGATACCTCAATGTATCCCCTGTTCTAAAAGGTTTATCATTGTGATATCTTTAATCAGTTCCAATATACACCCTGCATAATTGAGCATACAATCTCAAGTATACGAGGGTAAGGTTACGTAGCTTGTGGGGCTCAAGTCCATATTCAGTTCGACAACTTTTCCGGAATTTCTCAAAAATATCACATAGCAACAAGGTATCCGTTTTCTGATACAACTCTAAGTAATCTCTTGAAGTACGGCACTGGAATTCATACCAAATTTTACGAGCATGACATGATCTTCAGGTGGTACATCTTCATCATTCAAAAGATTATGAAATTTTTCGATGGGAGGTAGGGCGGTCTCATTCGGCTTATCCACATAGTCCATAAAGTCAAAGCAAAATACATCCTTTCTAGTAAGCAACTTGATTTTTTCTAGAGGTAACTCTGCATTCTGCTTTTTCAATTCAATAAAATCTTCTTTAGGAAGATATAAAGCTGATTTTTCTAAAGATGTTCCCATCAAGCGCAAGCTATCAATGAAGCAAAAGCTAATTTTAGAGGCGGTATTGAATTTCGTAAGGCTGATATAATTTTCCATATTCTGAGGGAGTACGGACACATTTTCATTTCGAGCAAGTCTCTCAATGACAAAATGTGAATCATGTCCACTCAAATTATGGAAAATCACCGGTATTGAGTATGATTTCTTGTAATTAAGGTGACATGAGGCGCAAGGCCAAGATTCAAATTCGCTGGTAAAGTGACTATGATGCGCCGCGATTACATCATCCGCTTCAAAGTTTTCATCGCAAATTTGACAACACTCATCACCATCGCTAACCTAACCTAACCTGTTAATAGCCTCTTTAGAGATATACCCTCATTTTGTAAGATAGTCTTAACTGATTCGCTAAAGAATTCTCTTGTAATACATATAGATTAGAATAATTAAAATGTAATTGTAAAATTTGTAAATTCTGACAGCTTTTTATCTCTTCATTATGATGATGAAAAATATAATTAAATTCATAAAATTAATGTCAAGAAAGTTCACTCACCTTTCAAACAATATTTTAAGTTTCGATAAGTTCTTCAATAATAATGAGGTAAACAATTTCATATTGTCCTATTCGAATATAAAATTTATCTCGACACAAAGAATGTGTGTCTCGAAGAAATTGTGTATAGTGATTTTGTTGTATCCAATCTCCTTCTCGTTTTTCTCATTCGGAGATGAGAGAAGAGAGAGAGAGAGCACTATATTCTAGATGATGGTAATTCTCATATTCAAATTTCTCAATTATTATTTGTGGAAGTCCGCCCTACATGATTGAGTATATCGTATATCATCATGAATCAAAACCTGTTCCATGAGAAAATCGGTAATTATAATCAGGAATAATGAACAAAATGTTAACGTCACTATCGTGAAGACATATTCGCAAAAAACGAAAGACGAGAATGAATAAGACTCTTTGAAGAAAATATGCTCGATCGTGTAGGATCTCCCCTGTAACTTCTCTAATATGTAAGGGAATGAGGGAGGGTAGATTAGTCATTCTTCAGTGTTTTTGAGTAGTTGATATTAGAGAGTTACAAGCCAAATACCCCAATGTAAATATCCCCCTTCCTAGGGGCCTAGGAAAAAAATCCTTAAAAATAGAGGATGTTTTCCTACATATAGGTAGCAGAATGGCAAATGCGCGATGCAAGATGGCGGAGCTACTACCCTTTATGTCTGAAAATCAATAATTTTTGTGAAAATCGCGAAAGAAAAAGTGACCCCAGCCTAATTGGCTTTGGATGAGTGATAGGGTGGGTTGAAAGAAGTCGAAAGATTCTCATTCGGTAAAAAATATTGGAAAATGGGGAGTTATGGGGAAAAATGTAAAATGCGTGATTAAGGGTCTTGTGATGCATGTATTCTACTGGAAGGCTGTGTACCCTTTTGAAATCAACATGTAGGCCCTTGTACCAATTTTCATGAGAAAATCTCCACGGGTGTGGAAATGAACAAAAAACTGTTTTTCTCGCCTATAGGGTGAACATGGGACGAAAAATGTATCTGGGCTGTTTTGTAGAACAACGAGGTGCTAAGGCCGTAAAACTTGTCAGATGGGTGTGGACCCTCTAGTGTCAGGCAACATAAAAAAGTCTAAAATGGCGTATGAGGATGTTTAAACGGCCTTTATAGCGATTGAACTGTAGAGACATGAAACATGGATGTTTGATTGAAAATGCATGAAAAAGTTGACAAAATGGGGTAATATTGCCTGTATTGTTGGCGTGTATGCAAAACTATCTGAAATTAGCATGAAAAAACTACCAAAACTGCCGATCAGTAAATAACATGGCTGTTTTTCAGTTCAAAATATGGAGCTAGAGACGTAAAAAGTTGACAGAATGGGGTAATGAGTTCTATAATGCTAGTGTTCATAAAAGAACTATGTATAGGTATATTCAGTCCATAACGCCCTTTTGTCAGATAACTTTGTCCAAAAACTTGCAAATTGGATCGCTTGAAGTGCCTAAGTAGTTAGTTGGTCACATTACAGATTAGTGAACGTGAAATCAATACTTATTCATTAGAATGGATATCGTTCACAATCAAGACATTCACCTTCAGAACTTTCCGTAATTTTGAAAATTAATTAGTTGATAGCTCGGTGGTTACATTAAAGATCGGTGAACGTGAAGTCATCCATTACTTATGCATTATTAGAATGGATGCGGCAACTTTCTAACGATTGTTGAAAACCTCAGTTGAATGACGGGGAATTCCAAGCGTGTTTGTTAGTGTTATGTTCTCCTATGCTATTTGGGAATATTTTTGGGAAGTGTTTTAATATTTCAACTACCTCTCGATTGAAGTTAATACATAACTTTTAAATGAATATCAGTATAGATAGCAATTAGTGGGAAGAAAACTAACTGGAGGGCGGATACTTCGATTATTAAGGAATATGTTCAGAATACTACCTGTTCGATTAATTAAAAATGAGAAAAATCCATCAGAGTTCAAATACATGACTTTAACTGTTATCTCCACATCTACTTATACAATAATTGAATGAATTACACTGTCTACACGCAATACCGTTAACCATATCTTCTTGAATTCTAATTCAGCGTAAGGTGCAACAGAACTCCGCATCGTGAAAGTTATCAGGGAAAGATAGAGATGCTGTATTGAATTCCTCTATATCAGATGTCTCCTGCATTGAACGATATATCTTGAATCAAAGTCGGGAACCACATATAGTTATAATAAAAGAATTATGCGGAACCATGAGATGTCTGTATAATAATTCATATCACTCAAAATGTAAATTCTCGCAGCCACTTATGACGTACTTATCTCTGAAACTAAATAACGTGATCTGGTTGAAAATAAAAACATGTATTATTTAAACAAATTTATCATTCATGGAAAACAATGTGATATTTCGACTCTTACATGCAATTGAAGGGTACAGGTGGGTACAAATATAAAAACGTTAAATAAGAACTCATTCAAATCAATTATCCGCATAGCGGAGCTGGAGTTAGTATGACGTATAATGATAATCCTATTCAGTACATATTTTGGGATGACGTCAACGAAATTGGCGATCATCTCAGATTACTGTATGCATCGAAATACGCTGAAATACTTCAATTGACAATGAGATAACTGAAATTTAGAGGAATTGAGAGAATCTTGTTATATATAGTTATTTGAATATCACTAATTTTCACGATTTATCGACAGATTGATAATGTCATTCGATAAGTTCGGACATTCATCTCGAAGTATAATTCGTTATAAACGTCAGAATGCATGGAGTAGATTTCCTCTTAACAGTGACGATGATTATTATTTAGAAAATCGTGAATTGTGTAATATTAATACACCTACTGTGAATACGGATGCTTCAACGAAACTGTACATATATCAATCCCTTGAGAGCGTCCTTTCCTCAGTAAAACAAGATATAGTTTCTTTGATTCAGTCATCGATTACAACGTCAGTCGAATACGCTGCAAATTTTGAGATTAAAATTGCTGAACTTGAGGCTAAAATTTCGGCATCTAAGAGCGATATCAATTCGGAATTGGTTAATTTCAAATCGGTCGTTGGGAACGCGATTGATAACAAAATTGAAAATTTATCGTAAGATGCTGGCAAATAAGGTGCACACTTAATCCCATGAGTAATTCAAAGGAGCTTCATCGGTCCATCCGGAAGAAATTTTCACGTAGGGAATCGATGATTAGGGGGCTCGATGACCTCTGGCAGGCTGATTTAGGGCAATTAGATCTTCACTCCAACGAGAACAATAGTTTTCGATTCGTTCTCGTTGTAATTGATTGTTTTTCTAAATTTGTTTTGGGAGCACCTCTGAAAAGTAAAACCGGTCCAGAAGTTACCAGTGCCTTTTCCAAAATTCCCAGTCAGAGCAACAGGTCTCCAAAAAACATCCAGACTGATCAAGGCAACGAATTTTTCCACAGCCATTTCAAAGCTCATGATTAGTCAACGTCGGGTTAATCATTATACTTCCTTCAGTAAAACAAAGGCTGCTGATGTGGAGCGCTGTATAGTAACTTTGAATGAAAAATCATTTAGATACTTCAGTTTGAATGGTAGATATAAATGGGTGTCAATTTTGCCTACAATCTGTGATGAGTGAAATCACTGCAAACATCGAGCTATCAAAGTAAGACCTTGTGATGTTGATAAAACTAACGAAAAGGCTATTCTGAGATCATCGTACACGAAATACTTTCGCTCCCGGTAAATTTAGGGTTGGTATTGTTGTACTCATAAGTAAGGCAAAACATATTGTTGAAAAATCGTACAACACCAGTTTTACAACGAGCTCTTCAAAATTATTAGCTTACAGCTAACCAGCCCCATAACGTATCTTTTAGAAGATTATGATTTCAAAGCTCATGATGAGTCAACATCGGAATGATCACTACACTACCTTCGGTAAAACAAAGGCTGCTATTGTGGAGCGCTGTATAAGAACTCTTCAAAATCATTAGCAGCTCCTTAACGTATCTTTTAGGAGATTATCAGGGTCGACCTATTAAGGGTGCATTTTAAGAACAGGAATCACAGAATACGAGTCAACCTAATCTTCTCCTTGCCGAAAAAGTAATACAAGAAACTAAAGACAAGTTATTCGTCAAATGCTTAGGTTATGAGAACTCCCGTAGTTCATACATCAATAAGTCCGATCAACTCTAATCACCTTCTACTCGCCTGATGACGATTTTCTTTAATTAGGAAAAAATGACGTGACTGAACTTCTTAACAATATGCATGGAAGCGCAAAAAACAACATTCTCTTTTGCATGTTTTTAATTGGGTTGGTTTTCACCCACAACCTATGTGACTACCCGATACTGGCTTTTTAACAACATGGAAGCACAAAAACAACATTCTCTTCAGTATGTTTTTTACTATGTGATAGTAGAAAAACATTAGAGCATTCCCTCCAATTATTTTTATTAAGGTTTTTTAATTACAGATGTTTTTCCCCCATTCAAGATTTCGGTTTCGTTTATTCTAATAGCTCTGTGCCGTCGCTTCGAAGTGAAGACTACCCCGAGTTGAATCTAGTGTTCGAGGGTGATTTTGAGGATGCATTTGGCATCGGTTCAGTGCAAAAGTTCACACATGCGATTGCAATGATCTGGGAACGAGATCGCCCAATCATATCATTCAGTGTGGAGGAATGGAGGACCTTCATCAACTTGATGTGTGATGTGCCACCATATTGGATCTATCACTGTGAACTTTGAGTATAGTGATCATTCTTTTCTTAGGAATGTTAATTTTAATAGAGGTCGTTATTTTTGTCACATAAATATAATTAATATATCTGATTTAATTTATTACTACTTATGCTCTCAAAAATCAGTTCTGAAGCATATTATGAAAATATCCTGTTTCAAGTTAGAGGAATGACTGGAAAGAATTTAGATGATGCTATATTATCTTTGTGTTCTTCATCTCCAACTATGGAAAACTTTGTTATGTTGGAGTGTCTACATTATTTCAGAAGCAAAATTGTAGTTGATACGGGGAAAATTACCTCCTACTTGTGACGGGATAATGATAACGACAATGCTGTAGACCAATTTTTTCAACGATAAATAAAACACAATATTACATTATATGGTTTTTATCTCACAAGTTTCATTCTAAGTATTTAACAAGTTTCTATTCACATACAATAATTTCATCTCATTATCAATTTCTATCTCACTAATTCTATTATGTCCACAGATCAAGTATAAAAACTGTTCAGTATCTGATACCGTTTAGCGTCACCATCACGTAGCGCCAGTTTCGTTTGCTCCACAAAAGCACCCTGTGTTTTGATACAATGTTACATTGATTCAAAGTTTTTCAGTTCTCTCCTCAAACAGTTGACATAGTTATGGAAATTAATAAGTTTTTAACTATGTTATTCTTAATACCCTTCAATTCTTTGAAAGATCACATCTTCTATCTGAAATGAGTATATTTTCGAACGACTTTCAACAAAGTGGGTTAAAATGCGTCCATTACATTCGTCCTTCATTAATCCTATAACTTTTTATTAACTCTAGGAATATCATATATTGTTTTATCGGTGTAACCACTTGTGTCAAAATATTTATGACAAACGACTTTAATCATTTCATACGGATCTTGATCAATAATTTCATAAATCAATCCATCTGTATCAACATAATTTAATTTGAAATTTCTACATTTTAATTCTATGTACCCATAATGAAAATCGTGAAGAGTTACTTTTCGACTGTTTTATCATCTCGATGGCGATGAAGTTCTCATTAAAGATACGACGAGTCTTGAATAGAAGCGAATTCATGAGGTTATTAGCACCATACCTCCCGTCCCATTTTCAGACGAAATTGACAGTTCGGTGCTTGCGTACATTTACCATGATCTCCGAAAACGGCGTTGTTCATTAACTTGAATAAATTTTCTCAAATTCATTTTTATCACATTTGTGGAGACTACTATTTTTGTCAATATATTCTCCTAAAAATGACACCTGCTTGAATTTAATAGTTCTATGAATTTTTTCAGTATCAGACTCCTCTCAACACCTGTTTCCAATTCCTTTAGTGGATGATGTAACGCTCTTTGTCATACATGGTTGTGAGTAATTTTTTATGTTTTGAATATGGCGGGGTGCGAGTTTCAGGACAAAATGGCAGATCGCAATGCTGATAGTGAAGGTGTTTTGGGTAATGCAGGTCTACCTCCAGAAAATATCCAATTGGATTCTCATCTGGAATAGAATAGATATCAATATCAGTTCCACCCCATTCAAAATCGCAATAGGGTAGTTACTGACTCATTTAAAACCCATACAAATTGTTCACGTCACAATGAAAGGTCTATTTAGGGTGTTCTGGGGTTGAAATTTCTCATATATTTATTGTTACTCTTGGAATATTTATCAAAGCACTGACGGATACCTCTACGTATTCCCCGTTCTAAAAAGTTTATCATTGTGATATCTTCAATCCGTTCCAATTTGCAACCCGTATACGAGGGTAAACTAACGTAAATTGAGGGGTCAAGTCCATATTCAGCTCGACAACTTTTCCTGAATTTCCCAAAATACATAACAGCAAAATATCCGTTTTCAGATACAACTCCAAGTAATCTTTTAAAGTACGGCGCTGAATTCACCCCAAATTTTACGAGCATGCTCGCAATCTTACATAAAGTCATAGTAAAATACACCCTTTCTAGTAATCAACTTGATTTTTTCTGAAGGTAACTCTGCATTCTGACTTTTCAATTCAATAAAATCTTTTGAGGAAGATTTGAAGCTGATTTTCTAAAGATGATCCCATAAAGCGCAAGCTAATGGAGCGAAAACTTATTTTAGAGTCGGTATTGAATTTCGTGAAGCTGATACACTTTTCCATATTCTGTGGGTGTATGGATACATAACCATTTTGAGTAAGTCTCTCAATGAAAAAGTGTGAATCATATTCACTCAGATTATGGAGAATCACCGGTATTGAGTATAATTTCGTGTAATTGAGGATACATGAGGCGCAGGTTCATGATTCAAAATTCACTGGTAAAGTGACCATGATACGCCGCGATTACATCATTCGCTTCAAAGTGTTCATCACAAATTTAACAACACTCATCACCATCGCTGTGGGATGGTTTTTCCACCATCGGTTTGATATCTTTAATTTTAGAGTTTGACATTTCCGATATCCTACTCATTTCTTGAACAAACCAGTCGATAGAGTTCTCACCCGTAGCCATTCTTTATAAGGACTGTGATGAATCATATGAGTAGTTAGGATAAAGTCCAGCACTAATTGAAATATGTTTTTGATATTTTCGAATTCTACTCTCACCGAATTTCCGTTCAGATATCGGGTGAAGATATGATTCAAATTCAGCGTAGATGCAAAATGGATTTTCTTGTTGGAATTGATGATTTTCGAATAAAATGTGATACGAGAGGACTTGAGATTCTCACAATCTTTAACATGACCAGTTAGATCTTTTCGAGAATAAAAATAATTTATACATCGATCATATATATGCTTTTTAACGTTTTGGGAATTGATTTGGGAAGATACCAAGCGGGCTAAGCAATTGAAAATAGGGTATGATTATTAACAGATACTTTATTCGATTATATGCTATTATTCGGAACTCGATTCATATTTGGTGGATTCCAAATTCAGTTATCAGATGAAGTCCTGGTATTTCTTTCACACCCTAAATTTTATTGCATATTTACCGGGTTCAAATTTCGGCAGCTCCGCCTTTTAGGCCTTTGTAGCTCTTTTTGGCAGGAAAACCGTCACGTCCTCCATCTCAGCTACCACTACTTCCCCAAACTCGGTCTTCACGACTGACAGGTTCAGCAGCGTATGCAGGCAATTTTCCTCTAGCTCGCACAGCTTCACCATGGTCTTCCTCTATTTGGAGGTTGAGGCTTTTAGATTAGAGGTATTCATGATCTGAAATCACAGATATAAGACTTGTCAACATCATAATAATTAGCCAATATTCTTTTCTCATTTTTCACATCTTTCTTGGGAGTAACTTATTATGATTCATAGCCCTTAGAGTCATAAAAATAATCAACAGAAATAATATACATTCACTAATTACACAAGATTATAATATTGAATTATATTACTTACATTGTTTTGGAGCGGAAGAACTAGTGGGCACTAACTTAGGGCGTTTGAGCTCAGGATGTTTGACTTGAAGTGATTTTGGATGAACTGCTCAACGATTTGATATGTTTCCTTTCATCTGGAAATATTACAATAGGTTTGAAGAGATTGTGAACTTGTGGTAAATTATGCCTCCGAGCTATGAACTAATTCATTTTCAAAATTAGTGAACGTTCTGAAAAGTGAATGTCTTGACACGAATTTACACGTTTCTCTTCACCAGGAAATATTACACCGGTTTGGAGGAGATTGTAAACGTGTGGTAAATGATGCCCCGAGCTATATGCTGATTCGATTTTAGAATAACGGAAAGAGAATGTCTTGATTGTGAACGATATCCATTCTAAGGCATAAGTAATAACTTTACGTTCACTGATGTGCCCAACTAATTACTTAGACAGTTCAAGCGATTCAATTTGCAAGTTTTTGGATCACGTTATCTAAGAAAAACGCCTCATGGACTGAATATACCTATAGATAGTTTTTATGAACACTAGCATTATACAACTCATTACCCTATTTTGTCAACTTTTAACGTCTTAAGCCCCATATCTTAAATTGACAAACACACATAATTCACTGGAAGACCCATTTCGTGGTTTTTTCATGCTAATTACAGGTAGTTTTTTATAAGCGCCAACGGTACAGGGAACACTACATCTCTAGCCCTATATTTTACACTGAGAATCAACCATCATACACTAAAAAGGCCATTTTGGCAGTTTTTTCATGCTAATTTCAAACTGACAAGTTTTTACGCCCCTTGCCTCCTTTTTGCACCCTTATTAATTTTTGTACTAATACATAGTTTTCATTTCTTATCATCATGATTAACTATCACGTAGTAGCGGAAAAATCAATTAACTACTTGGTTAACGTTACTAAAAATGAGAAAAATCTCAAACTTTCTTGATGAATAACTTCTGATAGTAATGTGTTCACTTAATGAATTTGTACATATTCATGCATAAATGCATGTTGCATTTATTTTATTCGAGTTATTCGTGGAATAATATTCTGCGTAAAACTAATTCAATCAATGAATGAGGTAATTATATTTACTCTGCTAAATTTACTACCTATATGTAGTATATTTTTTTTTCATGACCAGTACGAAACTCGTCTTCTTGGTATCTCGATCTTTACGTATTTGGTGCCACTTGACGAGTTATTTTAACTGTTTGTAGTATGGAAGTAGTAATTAAAGATTAATCTTTTATTATGTCAGACTAGCCTTTCTGAGCAAGCTCATACCTGTTAAGTAACAGTGCACATCAGTCCCGTCATAGGACATAGGAGTTCGATGACGAAGTGGCTTTTATAACGTCAAACTGTCTCTAGTTCATCACTTCTACACGTACATCTTAAACGAATAAAAGGGTTCATGGTTTTGCCATAAGTCAATCTACCTTCTTCATCAAGTGACAATACTTCGAAGATTATGCTTCATAAATAGCTCAGTTACTTGTTCTATTCATGATTCAGAGGAGTCTATAGGTGACTTTTCTGAGGAGACTGCTGAGTCCTCATACAAAAATTTCGAAGTGTTTAGGAGTGGCATTAAAAGAAAAATGCCTATATTGTCAACGAACACTGATATTCTACATATACTTCTCTTTAACTTTGACTACTTCATATATCTTAGAATAAATCTCTGTTATCGAAAGAAGCGTTAGAACGCATATGTAGTATGATATATTTGTAATTTTTATGATGTTATGTTTAATATGTTTTACGTTGTCATTCATTGCAAAAACACTTGTAATTTATTTCTATTCGTAAAATGAGTAATTATGTGATAATCATGAAAGAATAATGCTAACCTCTTCTCTCGAATTTTTCTAAAATAAACAATTGTTATTGTTGATATAATAATATATTGCGTCTTATTTTAATGTAGTTTAGGCACATCAGAGCATCAAAGCTAATGACATTTCCATACTTTTTATTATAACATGATTATTAGCGTTGCCTAGAGAATGTTCCATCAGTTAGAAAAGAAAAAGTTTATGAAAGCAACCTCCTCCCAGGGACATATTATAGAGGTACTTTCAACTATAAAGGAAGACCTACATACAGGGTGTTTCTCAAAAAATGTTTCCTGCTTTAAAATATCTGTTTTTCATCCGATTGAAAATGTTTAAACACATTAGGAGAAGGCTATTGTAACGTTCTAAATAGACCTGATATTACTTTCAAACGATTCGGCTAAAGGAACATCTTATTGCACTAGTTAATACTTTATATTCTTCTTGACTGGGCAACACCTGGCAGCGACTATTCCGTTTCATCCTCTTTAAAGGCTCACGGTTTTTGTTTGAAATCAGAACGCGAACAATTAAGTGCTTTTGGAAGTTTCATAAGTTTTCCCAGCTCAGAGATATAGAGAAAGTTTTGATAGCGAAAAAAGCTCTGTTATATAAATCAAAATTTGCTTCGGATTGAATTACTTGGCCGTTTATTCTTCTTTCGGGGTTTTGGAACTTGAATAATACGTCTTGAACGGATTTTGCCATCATTTTGAATTTGAAGGAAGCAAGTGGTTCTTATTTTCATTATGGGAATATAATGCCTTTAATTGATCATTCGTTTGCATTTTATGGTCAAACTAAATTTCGTAGTACTATTGGGATATTTTCTAACTAGAGAACTTAGGTTTGGCTAGAGAACTTAGTATTGACCAGAGAACTTAGGATAGCTGGAGAATTTATGCTTGGTTACAGAATTTGAGATTCACGAGAGAACTTGGGATTTGTCAGAGAGCTTAGGATTGTCTAGAAGCTTAAGATTGAATAAAGAACGTAGTATTGGTGTTATAACTTAGGTTTTTCAAAACTTTGAATTTGGATAGATAATTCCAGATTGGTTTACATTAGGAACGACTAAATAAATTAAAGATCGATTTATCTGCTATACAGACACATTTGGTAAGTTGAGCTGTACTCCTTTTATTAGAATCAATCACCCACTCTTACCCTGAGCAAATGAATATTATTATATTATATATATATTCCTAGAAAAATTTTCACATTTACGCTGATTAACTGAAAATATCTTTTAATGAATTTTATCTTGTTCAATTCTATCAGCTTTTAATACAAATTATTAATTGACCTCATTCCTATAATATCGAAATATGAAATCAGTTATGAAGAGGAGAACATATTCTTCAGCACTTGGTATTCTTCAGTGGAATGGATAGCAGTGGAAAAGCTTTTATGAATTTTATGATTTCGACTCAAACTTTCGTGGGATTTTATTAATCTTCATGAAGCTTACAAAACAACAAAATTGTAATCATCTATTCATACATCCTTTTCTTCATTAGAGATTAGACTTCACAAATTTACCATCCTACATAAAGATTGTGTCCTTTGATGTATTTTTCAAGCCATTCATAAACTGGTTCATAATATCTGAGCAATGGTTGTGTAGAAAGTTTTTCATGGCCGGTAAACAATTTTAGTGCTCTACTCCAATGAACACTCGCTCCAAGAGACAGGATACGGCTAGAAAAATTAAATATATTATGAATATTCGAATATTAAAATCAGTATGATTATATCAAATAGTTCGAACATATGGAATCTAAAAGTCCTCATCGATTCGATACCTGTCAAAAAATAAACAAGTCTCAAGAATGGGTTTTTCACAATTTTCATCAAGATAGATTCAAACTTTACTTCCACCTGCGCCGGATAAACTGCTAAACACAATTGTTTTGCAAATGCAAAAGGAATGTTGAATCACCAATAGTAGGGGATTCATTTGGAGCGGTGTGATACATGCCATCCAGCTCTCGTTGTGATGTGTAAAGTACCGTTGTCCGTAACCTTGTAGGAAAGAAGTAATGTGAAGAATTGTCATTGACTAGAAGGATTTTTGGAAGAATTAAATGAAGAGCATACCTTTCACGCAAAAACTTTTGGAGACATGGTGCAGGTGTCTAGATGAAACAGATATGCTAAAATATGACAATAAGGTACTTTCGAAAGAGGTGAATCTATCTTAGAAAATAATATTTTTCTTCTTTTTATCTGAACGTTCTAGTAAAACTGAAGCTAGCTGCGGCGCTTCTAGAGCGGGTGAGCCTCACTCAGAAGAGGAATGGAATAGGAATCGAACCTAATACTGATGAAGTTTTAACTTGAAAATGAAAACCCAATCAGAACATATAGTGAATAAGTTTTATACAGAATTGAAAAGCTTTGTTCCTTTATCTTTCTCTCGAAAGTGTTCGATTCTAAATGTTAGCCTTTTTATATCGTGCTACCTACTAGATGAGTATATGAGTAACTATTAAAGCATTTATGTATTCAGAGAACGGATGAATAAGAAACGAATACCAATGTATTATATGATTCGATTATTTTCGAACTTCGAAGCTAATTACTACTTCACTGGAACTCATCGTTCAGGATTCGCTGAAATTTCGTCTTCTGGAAAAATATAAATATATAATCATATGAAATTCATATTGTTTATTCTTTTCTTTTGGTTTCTCATTTCCTAAGCTTGCTTTCATGGTCGCATAATATATATGATCGATATTTTCTTGTTTTTCTCAGATAATATTTATCACAACACCAAATATTTCACTACACCTAGAATACCATCTGTAACCTACGATGACTAGTGGTTTCATCTTCTTTGGAGGTCTCGGACTGTACAAGTTAGCACATCATTTCTTACAGAGAAAAATAAGATAAAGGATTTTCTTTTCTATATGTTCTCACTTACACTGTTTGTTTTAACACCAAATAGTTTATAATGTATCTCTGTCATTAATTTTGGAATGTTTATTGTTGAACCTAGTAGAACTGAATGTTCTGGGCATAAGGAAAGGTCCTTCTCTTTGTCGAACAGTTCTTGTGGGTAAGCCACAACTACTTCAAATATAGTATGTTATATATAATAATCAGTTTCGTCTGCACCAGTGATATCAGGACTTTAGGAACTGCATAAACATCTTCAACTTATCTAAATCCTCCAAAAGGTCATAGCCCCGATATCGCCGTATCGGTTATTAACATTAAAGTACAAGGCATGATTTTTTTAAGGGATTTTAATTTCTCATAGATTAGTTGTTCCGTAATGATTCAAACATTCAAACACTCAAATTTCAATATCTGTTTCATAGATTCCGTTTTTTGTTGCTCTTCGGAGCTATTCTTGGCTAAATATTCGATTTGGTTCCATATTGAAGGATGAATATAATTGGACGGACGTAGATGAAGGTTAGGTAATGGTCGTCCATATCGAGTTTTGTTCTTATACTATTCGTTTATAGATTTTAGAAGTAGAGTTTCACTCGCCCTTTTCAAAATTTTTTTAATATTTTCGCGGACGTAGTTTATAATCAGTTTGTTTTTCAGGTTTTCAGTCCTTCGTCTCTGTGCTTGGTTCATAAAAGAACCAGTTGCTTTATTGCAACGTTTCAGCAGTGCGCCTTCTGCCATTATCTAGCGAGTACCAGATATCTAGAACGACAAGCTTACGAATGCGTTCGAGAGTTGTTTATGCGATGACTTGTCTATTTATACGCGGTCTCAGGTTGTATAATGTTGGAGTTGTGGCTCCTCCTATTTGTGGGGTGTTGTCGTCGTAGTATGAAGGGGGTGTGTTCGACCGTGGCGTATCGGTGGAATGGTTCTGCGTTTTATTTCGTTTCTTCTGTTCGAGAATCATTTTTCAAGAAAATGCTAAGTTGAGTATAAATGCTCACAAGCAATTCAAACAAGATACCGTTGGACGAAATTATTTGTGGAGTAGAACTATCAATAAAGAAACTAACAGAGTCAGAATCCCAGATCATAAGACAGGAAACTTCTTCCATAATACAGAAAGCGGAACCTCCTCAGTCGAGTATGACCACAAATGAAATCAATGCGATCAGAAAACTAATGTCTAATAAAACATAGTTATACTTCAGATAAAGGAAATGCATCAGTTATGATGAACACAATTAATTATGATACCAAAATGAAACTTAATCTAGAAGACTTTTCTCATTCTATAACAATTTCAGACCCTACCACCTAACTTGAATAAACTAGCAGAGCGAAAATAAAAGTCTCTATCATCGATACGATTATACTAAATCAATTCATTCCCAGAGAAAAATCTTCAGAAATTCCAAAATTATATGCGTTACCAAAAATCCATGAACCGGATACTATTGAGACCAATTGTAAGCTCATTGGATTCTCCTCTACAGAAGCTAGCTGCATATTTGGCAAAACAATTGCAACCAACTGCAGAAACATCAAATTCATACGTGAAAAACTTAGGAGATTTCATATCAAAAATGAAAAACATCAAAATCGATAAAAAAGATACCTTAGCTAGTCTAGATATAATTTCCCTATATCCAAATATTCTCGCAGAAGAAGCCATTGTCAACTACTTCATGAATAAGTTTGATAATAAAAATCCTTAGATAAAGCACAGAAGAAATCCAAAGTATGGTTCCGATACGTAAATAATATATTTACTATATGACCCTATGGTGAATCAGAACTGAACAATTTTGTATCGTACCTGAACTTCATTCACCATAATATAAAATTCACAATAGAACTAGAGACGTTACTGATGAAAAACAAGACAAAACCCTTGACTACACAGTATATGGTAAACCAACACACACAAATAGGTACCTAAATGCAAAATCATACCACCATCCTGCACAAATAATTCAGTTGTGAACAAGTAAGTTATACGTTCAGAACATCTATGTACCAAGAACAATAAAGATAAAGAATTGAAAAACTCAAATATTGAAGAACGGCTACAGCCATCACACGGTTATGAAATCGATGACGAAGACTCCCAACCAATCTATGGACCGAGAAAGGATTGAATATAATGGTAGAGTATATTTTCCATACGTTGAAGGCACTACAGACAGAACTGGAAAGCTACTTAGAAGAAACAACATCAGCAGAACCATATGTCGTCCACATAAAAGAATATCTAAAATACTGGGAACTCCAAAGGATATCATTCCACTAGAAAAACAGGGCGTTTACAGTATTCCATGCCAGTGATGCGACAAAGTTTATATTGGACAAACAAATTGCCGCATATCCGGCAGAACAAAAGAACATCAAAATTCCGTCAGAAATAAAGCTAGTACTTCGGCGATTCATCAACATATTATTTCATCAAAACACGAAAATCGACTTCGTCGCAACAAAAACAGTTGCGAGCTTAAAAAATTCGCAACAGCGATTAATTCAAGAGGTAATAGAAATATACAAAACAGTTTTAACAAACATGATGACACACACAACTTAGTAGTTTCTTGGAGAATGATTCTGTAACAAATGAAACAAAGTAAAACGTGAAACCATTCCACCGATACGCATATATATATATATATATATATATATATATATATATATATATATATATATATATATATATATATATATATATATATATATATATATATATATATATATATATATATATATATATATATATATATATATATATATATATATATATATATATATATATATATATATATATATATATATATTTTCTATAGAACTCTTTTGTATCATTTGATGAATTGGATATTTCTAATTTTCGCCACTAACCTAAAGATTCATAAGGAAATATTTTCCTTAATTTTTAAGGTTGAAATATACAATAGAAGCATTTTCTATCTGATTATTCAGATATTTCTACTTTTGCCAAGAATCTAATGATACATAAGGAAATATATCCTACTATCTCTGATTGATTTCCTTTTTAATTTTCAATAAGATCCCAATTCATCTAGACTGCATTCTAAAACTTAAATGAGTCTATAGACCCAAAACAGCTTTTCGTGTTGTTAATATATTATTTGAGAGAAATATATTTTTCTTCATATACAGGCAGAAATGTAATGTTTTCCGGTATATTTTCATTCTTTGCTTTAATGAAGAAATGTGAATCATCATCAAACATAATATGGAAAACTATACTCATATTATGTGTTCGCTTTCTCAAATTGCAAGAACTATTTGTTGCTCCACTAATTTTTCCAGTCAAATGGTCATGGTCTCTGACTTTATAATTCTCATTATCAAAAGCCTCACGACATATATGAAAACTTTTTGATTTCATAAATGATGATTCTTCTTCATTTGGCAATACTGAGGAATTACATGAAAATTTTGTGATAATTTCAAAGGCCACTTTCATTTCTTTCAGTAAACCAATTCTCATAATTTTCAACCACATATATTTCGAATTTGAAGATATAGTCATCGTATGACAATGTTGAGTAAAAGGCGGTAGTAGAAGCTTTGTGATTTTGATACTTGTTAAGTATGTCGAATGGTTTTTGATCGTTAGTTTCTATTGGAAGAGTTTCGATATTTGCGAAAATAACGAAAAGGACGTATAAGGCGTTTCTGAAATTTGGTAAAATTTGAATCATAGTGATCGTCGTTGAGTTCATTTTAGTCCTAAAGGATATATGGAAAATCAGGGTGTTGTATGTCGAAAGAAAAATACTTTTTCCCTTCGAGAGGAATAAAATTTTCAAATTTGAGAAACGCCTAAAAACTACCCGTTATGCAAATCTAACTTAACCTAACCTAAATACCACCCGTTATGCAAAATTCATCTAACCAAATGATGCAGAAACGGAAATCAAATATTCAACCACTAGTAATGGAATAATAGCATGTAGTACTGATTTGAAAGAATCATATATAGCTAATAAAGCGGATAAAATTTTATTCATTTTAGAAAATTTTTGTGAACTAAATTCTGGTTGGGCTATGACGGAAATTTCATTTTGAAGTAAAATATGAATACAATCCTATCAGATCTACAATAATTACCGCAGTTGAATGTGGTGTATTGAGGCATCTAATACCCATATAATTATGTCAAAAATGACAAATTATCTCTGTATCTCCAATAACAAAATATTCTGAGATGAAATTTCCTGTTCAACTGAAAGATATTTCAAAACTCAAACAAATGATCTCAATTTTAATATACGTTTCCAGCATTGTGAAACAGAAAAAATTTCTGAACATAACTTTCAATAAAAAATCATTTTCATATAATAAGAAAGGAATCTAACCTAAATTCTATTATTTATAATTTTTGCTTTAATATGAGGATTATCTAGTTTAGTTGACAAACAACTAGAAAATACCAGAATCAAAAAACAGTTGGCTTTGTGATCGTTGACTATTTTTCAACAAAGTCCTTAGCAATTATGAAGAACACGAAGCTTTCAGAATCGCCTATTATTTAGAATGCTCATCTGTTCAAATTCCAGATATATATATATTGATGAAAATTGTGATAATCGGTTTACTGAAAACTTGAGACAGCTTGAATTTGAAATTAATGGAAAGTTCTCTAATGTAAATCCTACAGCATTGTCGAAAGATCTTTCCAATCAAAAAGTTGTCATATGTGTTTTAACGGTTTTATGATGACAATTATAACTTATAAAGGAATTTACTAATAAGCGTGCCAAAAAATTTGAGGTTTCTGGGGTATATGTTATAATTCCATACTTTGAGAAGTCTAGTGAAAAAGTATGATAAAAAATAGTTTTTTCCAACAGCGCTGCATGGGGATGTATCTTCTTCTTCTTCTTGTTCATCATTAGATGATTAGATCACCCAAATATACAAAATATTTAGTTAGATGAGAAATTTTTCAATCAATCCAAATTTTTTATTTGAGATTATGGTACTAGTCGGTCCCTGTCAATATGGGGAATATGAAAAAGAACGCTTTCTTACGTGCCAGTATATCTTCGTCAAATATTGTTGTAGAATGCAAAAGTAACTGGCATTCGTATCGAATATGGTGGAAACGAATTGGAAGAGGAAGTCAGACACCATGATCATTGGACTGAAAAATTTAGAGGATCAGTACATAGTCTTGCAATTTGACATGACACACAGGATATGGGTTATGGTTTTCCATAACATGATTCACATTTTTGAGTAAAGCAAAAAGTGAAAACATTCAAAAATATTCTCCAAAGAATAAAAATCTGAACTTTAAAAATGAAGGAATTTTTCCTTATGAGTATTTAGATTTGTAGAAAAGATTAGAAATATCTGAATCAACAGATAGAATAGAGTTCAATAGTTGAATGAAGGTGCCACAATGGACCACTGGGCCACAGTGGCCGGGCTGTTAGGCAGCCTTCACCCGTATGATATCTATTATATATTAAATGAAATTACATTACAAATTCTGAGTTCAAACATATTTCTAATGTTTGAAATATCTTTAATATGAAAGATCTTGTAGAATATGCAGGATTATTTATAAAACCTGTAGACCTGTTTTTATCTGATATTTTGTCAACTTTCAACGCGTATGCGAAAAAAAATTATAAATTGCATCCAATTCACTATTATTTAGCTCCTGACTTAGTTCTTGATGCAATGCTGAAAATAACAAGAGCTGAATTAGAGCTTCATACTGATATGGATCAGCTTATACTCATTGAGATCGGAATTCGGGTAGTAATTTGTCAATGCTCAAAATCGGAAAGGCTAATAATTAATATATCAAAAAAAAATTACAAGTTCATACTCTATGAACCTCGATGTCAATAACTTTAACGCTTTGGGAATGTTGAGGTTATTACCTTTCGCACGATTTAGGTGGTATGAAGATGTTTATGAAGTTCCTATCGTCTTTGATATTGATAATAGAGTCGAAACCGGTTAAATATTGGAAGTAGATTTGGGTTACTCACAAGATTTGTTTGACAAACGTAAAGATGTTTTGTTTATTTCTAGAAGGATTATGAGAAAATTTATGACAGCTTTTTTCAAAAAGCAAAAACACGTTATACACTATTCGGCGCTAAAACAAACAGTAAAATCGAAAGATTTTAAAGGGTTTTACAATTTCATCAATTAATTTGATTCGAGAAATATGAAGATTTTAATACTGATTTAGGAAGAAAAGCAGAAACGAAATTAGTGGTGAACTCGGTGAATGGCAAAATAAAGAACGTTCGGAGTAATAGGGAAGTAAAGACAATTACTTTATAGAAAGGGCGTTTTGGGGCTAATTCTTCCAATTATCAATCTAATTTTATGGCTCATCTATTATAGATAAGGATATGGTTATTATCGGAAAGAAGCGCACATACATTTGACAAAACCCATTCATGAAGATATATTATTATTCGACATTTCTAAAACAGTCTTTCCAATTCAATTTCAGTTTGATATTTAGAATCAGTCTTCTGATGCATTAACTATATACTATTTCGGGGTGAACAACACCGGTCATCAAGTTTACCACAGTATTTCATTTTCTTCTCCATATTTCTTCAATACAGCACAAAACTCCAAACCGCGTGGAATAGGATCGTTTTGTCATGAATTTGGTATTTCAAATGTCTCCATAAAAATTTAAATTTTGTATACCGCTGAAAAATCCAACTAGTCATAAAACTGTCGAGAACAATAGCCTGAACTACCAATTCAATTTCAATACTTAATAAAATAATAGTTTTTCTCAAATTAATTCACAAACGGTAATTATCTGTTTGACAAACTTGTCATCGGACTAAAACTGCTAAATAGAATTGATACGTTCATACAACATTTTGTACCACTATCAATTATTTCGTTCGTGAAATCTCGCTAATCACTTAGTGGCACATTTTCACTGAACAATTGAACAATGATGAATAAAATATGTTTCACATATGTTTTGGGTCTTATACGATTTTCAAAAACTTAGAAAATTAAATATTACAATGTCAGTTGTACATACACACATTTTGTTATCTCAATGTTAAATCTGGGTTTTTATGAAATTATAAAAATGCTTTTATTCTGGTTTAATATATGGCACAATTTAGTACTTACTTGTAGGAGATTAATAATCGTGTACCTCAAGGGAGGGTAAATCGATGATAATAATAAGTTGTGTTGTTTTTACCGATTATTATTTTCGGGAAAGGGGAACCCTGGGTAATCTATGCATAAATGTATGAAACGCGGATATTCAAATTTTGTGCGAATGGAAACTACTATTATGGATTGATATCAATAAACATTGGTTTTCGATAAATGTCAAATTCAAGACAAATATATGTTCTCATAATTTGAATTTCTAAGAAATTAAGTGTTTTATGCATCTTTTAAAATTCCATATTGAACTAAATCGTATCGTGAAAGGATGGTCTATCAGTACCCGTTTAATTGTTTCATATACTAATGCACCCTCTTCAAGATTTTGCACACATCCTAACAGAATAATACTGTAACGTTACTTAGTTCTTGAAATTATTTGTGAGTTCAAATCAAACACTTCAACGTTACAAAAACATTAACTAATTCATTTAAACTTAGACTCAAAAATTATATTACTAACTAAATGACTAATTTATATAACACAATCGATACTGCTTAATTTATCTCTAACACTTTGTCCACTTATTCGCGCTCTGTATTCAAACTCAATTCTCTGCGCTTCGCGCTCTCTTCTTATATGCAAGTACGAATTGTTTTAGAACATTTGCGCGCTAAAACCTTTAAACCTTTCTCGAAGTCTCCCGAAAGTTCCGTGTACTCGTCAATCCGCTGGGCGGTCACAGGGATGATTGGATATCGTTACAATACTAAATTCAACTGAACATTACCCATCGTACTCATCTAAAAATGCTTTACAACTGAAGGAATACCTAAAACGCTTGATATTCACAGCATTAATTATGCCCCACAAATGAGTACTAAAATATGCTATATATCAAAACAGCATAAAAACAACACAATATGTACGAATATGTAAAATCCGTTAATTCATGGTTAATAACAAGGATCGAAATACAGGTGGAAAGAGTGGTATATAAATTATATTGTTATGATTGTCCAGTTTTCTATATAGGCAAAACTGGTCATTCCATGAATATTATAGTATATGAAATATCAATAATTCATAATAAATTAACGTTTGTTACTTCAGATCACTGTAAAACGAAAATTATTTTAAGATTTCACCAGAACCCAAATCCAGCATTCACGTAACAAAATCAAGATATTAAATTCATTTGAAGTCGTTGAAATTTCATCAGCTCACAAACATAATCTAGCAATAAATAACGAGCAGCCTGATTTCAGTTTTTCCTACTTCTTTCATCTGTTTATAAGAAATAAACGAGTGTGTGATATTTTAATTTCATCTTAGTTTTTGAAGATGGGATGAAATATATATTCTCGAACATTATATTTTATGAAACTTGAGCCCAGGTATTTTATGCAGTTCTTTAGCTATAAAGAGTTCAATTTCTGATGGGATTTGAATTTTTGCTACAAAACTATTGAAATATATATATATATATTTTTCCGCTCCTATAACAAAAATATACTGCCAGTCCATCAGGTCTGATTTTTCAGCATTCTCAACACTCTTTATTGGAATGATGAGCTTAAAAGGTATAGGATTGAGACTTTGCGATCTGAGCTACGACAAAAATCACAAATTCATATTTCTAAATATATCAATATCATTTCGATCCATCTTCGCCTCAAAATAGTATTCTGTGTGAAGAAGCACAAATGCTCGACCCTGATAATGTTATTTTAGAACCAGTGTAACAGGTTTGAACCAAGCATGTATTACCTGAGTTAGGACTATTTTTTACCAAGGAATGTCCTACTTCACTACAATTCTGTTTTTGTTTTATGGCATCTCGAAACTAGGCTAGGTTGTATAATGCATCCAAAGTTGGTTGAACATGATGCTGCCATGATGAGCATTCTTATATCTCAATCTAAATTAGATTTAAAAATCTCCTTTAGGGTTGAGTTCTTTGGAGTATCTATCCAATTCAATCATATCTTAGATTCTATTTAAGTCTCCTTAACTCACTCCTTCTCAGATGGATGAAAAATATTTATAATACAACAAATCTTGCGTATCCAAGATCTGTTTTCTGTCAAATGTTCACTGTACTATTACCTGTTTGGATTTGGCATCTCATAATTTTTTTGCTAGCGGTAATCATCATCTTATGTTCTGTGATTGGCGAAATCTCGGATTTTTACCTTGCTTCCACAACTTTCAACATTTGAATGAAGGAAAAAAGATAACTTTCAACAGCCAAGCGTTTCCTTCCTATATGATATATAGAAGAATCACGATGCATTTCCCAGGCATGAATCTATGTTACTGCATAATAACCACATAACCCGTACTTCCGTCTCAGTGAATGCAATACTATTCGATGATCTAATTTATTCATGAATTTTATTTTTCATATCCTTAATGATTGGCAAAGACGTTTCTTCAATCTGAAACATTATTCTTATTTTCTGAAAGTTGGAGATTTGATATCGCGAGAAAAACGAATTATGAATCTGTATTATTTTAAAAGTATATAAATGCTATCTACTCGTATAAATTGAAGTCCGTGTAACTATATTATGCTGTCCTAATATATCACTACCGAAATCTTTGAATTTATCTTACCTAAGATGTTTTCCAGCCTTTTAGACCCATATATGTCACATCGTTGTAAGGGAAGAATATTTTCCTCATCGCTGTTCAGAGAATTCCTTCCTAAGAATGTGTATTCGCATAAACTTTTGAACAAATCTATTTGAATTATTCCACTCAGAAAATATCTGTAAGAAATGAACATTATATGAGCTTATAATTTCTATCATCTTTATGAGATTAGCTATGAACATTTTTCCTTATATGAATTGTTTTAGAAAGATTAATTTAAGCCAGGCTGATGGTTCAAATCTCACTGAAACATTTCTTGAGGTTATTGTATTATTGAATTGAATCCATTTCAAAATGTCTATAATTGATGAAGAATACTTCAACAGAATCTAAAGCTACTATCAAGGAGTGCCAAAATGAAAAAATTCTTATCAAGAGATGTAGGAACCTTATAACCAGATATATATATATATATATATATATATATATATATATATATATATATATACATATGTAGGGTTTTACCCCGACGAGTTGCCCATATATCTGTTCATGCAATCAAACTGATTTCATGAAAAATATAAATCAACACCCGGTAATTAATACCATTTCCAGGCAATGATTATAATTAAAACATATCCTGGAATAATTATATGTTAGGATAACGTTAAATATTATGAGAATATATCAATTTACCAGAATATATACATACTATGGCATCATCAGACAATGATATCAATGTACCAACGAGTACTGTCAGAGGCTTTCTCTCCGGAAAAACAAATAAATAAAATATGAAATGAGATTCTGAGCAGTATAAACTAAAGAAAACCTATGACTCCACCTCATTATTTTTTCGGAAAGAAACCTACGAAGAATATTACAAGATTTGATAACTGTTATCTTTTGTAACTGTTCAAACAAATTTTCTTCAGACCCAAAATCTCAATACTTTTGTGAAGATTCCTAGGAATAACACCTGTTGTGGAAATAATAATCGGTAGAATGAAAACTTTTTCATTTTACACATTTTATATCTCGTCGCCAAGCATCATATATCTAGAAATTTTTCCATTGTATTTATTTTGTATAATATGTGTGTCGGGTATGGCAATATGATTATACAGGGTGTTTCGAATAAGATGTCATAAATGAAGGATGCGAATCCTGAATGATTTGAGCAAGAAAGTTCGAAGAACCAATGGTCAAAAATGCTTCGTTGCCGAGATACAGGGTGTTAAAGTTGAGAAAATTTTCGATTTTCTCTCGATAAAACCTAGACTTCTCAAGATTTCGGGCTCAAATTTTCCATAAGCTATTAAACACAATCCGAATCACCAGGTGAGGCCAAATTTTGGAACAGTGTACAGGGTGATACTTTTCATGGGCCATGTTCCATTTTACCCTCGGAACTTTTTTTGGTACGCCACTGGCACTAACAAAAATAAAATCGAATAGATCATTCAATTTGAAATTTTTTGACTTCTGCATTTTGATCGTAACTATCACCGTTTCTGAGATATTAATTATGAAAATAATCAATAGTTTTCCCATATCGAAGCCATGGAGATATTATCTTAATAACTGATGCAATTTTTCAGGAATTGAGCTAAAATTTACATCAGATATCTCCTTATTGTATGTTTATAACAAAATGAGGCAGAAATTCCTGACAGTACACAGGGTGTTATTTTTTCACGTGCATTTTCCTCTTTTTGCCCCCTGAACTTTTTTGTGGTGCGCTACTGGTATATTCTGAAAACAGAATCAAACAGATTATTCAAAGTGAAAACTTTTCTGTTCCTTGTATTTTTCCGTATCTGCCACCATTTTCGAGATATTAAAAAAAAAACGTCAGTTATGCACCGAAAAAATATACGGAGGCAAAGGGGTAGCCTGTTCGGGCGTTGTTGATTAATTTTTCGAAAATGGTGGCAGATACGGAAAAATACAAGGAACAGAAAAGTTTTCACTTTGAATAATCTGTTTGATTCTGTTTTCAGAATATACCAGTAGCGCACCACAAAAAAGTTCAGGGGGCAAAAAGAGGAAAATGTACGTGAAAAAATAACACCCTGTATACTGTCAGGAATTTCTGCCTCATTTTGTTATGAACATACAATAAGGAGATATCTGATGTAAATTTTAGCTCAATTCCTGAAAAATTGCATCAGTTATTAAGACAATATCTCCATGGCTTCGATATGGGAAAACTATTGGATTATTTTCAATAATTAATATCTCAGAAACGGTGATAGTTACGATCAAAATGCAATTGTCAAAAAAAAATTCAAATTGAATGATCTATTCGATTTTATTTTTTGTTAGTGCCAGTGGCGTACCAAAAAAAAGTTCCGAGGGTAAAAATGGAACATGGCCCATGAAAAAGTATCACCCTGTATACTGTTCCAAAATTTGGCCTCACCTGGTGATTCAGATTGTGTTTAATAGCTTATGTGGAAAATTTGAGCCCGAAATCTTGAGAAGTCTAGGTTTTATCGAGAGAAAATCGAAAAATTTTCTCAACTTTAACACCCTGTATCTCGGCAACGAAGCATTTTTTGACCATTGGTTCTTCAAACTTTCTTGCTCAAATCATTCAGGGATTCGCATCCTTCATTTATGACATCTTATTCGGAAACACCCTGTATATGTTATTTGATTCTTTTTATCAGTAAGAATGATATCTGGTCTATTGTGTTTTACAGCTCTGTTGCAAAGAACTGTTTTATCAAAATAAAGTTTATATTTGTCATTTTCACAAATAATCTCAGGTTCATATTTGTAAGATTTTTCTTTTGGGAATGAGGTCATGTTTAATTCCTAGATTAAAATGAATAATATTAGCGACGGCATTATGTCTTTCTAAATAATCTGTTGAAGCAAGGACTGAGCAAGATGATAATATATGAAAAACTGTTTCTGAAGAACAGAAACATCTACGGCAAGAATCATCTATATTTTGTTTAATGATGTGTTTTCTATAATTCCTCGTGAAAACAACCTGATCCTGGATCGCAATTGCCAAGCCTTCTGTTTCAGCAAACAATTCTCCAGATACTAACCATTTATTCGATGCGATTTCATCAATATAATCATTTTTCAATTCTTTAGGGTGCTTTCCGTGTAATTCCTTCTGCATCCAACTTTCTCTTTTAGAATTATCATCAAATATATCAAAATCTACCTTTTGCATTGTCAAGTTCAGAGGTGTAAGATTATAATCTGAAGCAACAACAATATCATGTAATTTAGACGTTCTCTGTTTATCATGAAAATGGGAACGTAGATGAAAAATCTGTTTACTATGAAGATTATTCAGATCAATTAATCCACGACCTCCAAGATGTCTAGGTAGTGTAACTCTCTGAACAGCTGATTTTGGGTGGTGCTTATGATATTTACAGAGCATTTTCCTCGTTTGACATTGTAATTCATTTAGATCAGTTTTAGACCATTTAATAATTCCAAAAGAAGATGTAAGAATAGGAACAGCATAGGAGTTGATAGCTCTGAAAAGGTTTTTACTAGTTAAATAACTCTTGATGATAATTCTAAGTCTTTTGTAATATGAACTTCTAATATTTTCTTTAGTGCTGGTATGGTTAATTGTCTTCTCTTGACAAAATCCAAGATATTTATATGTATCTCCTTGATACATTGGCTCGATTTCGATATTGGAAATCTTTATATAATCAGAGGTGATCTTCCTTTTTCAATAGAAAGATTTTTACATTTGGAAGCCCAAATTTCATATGAATATCATTGGAATAGTTGAAAAAATTTCAAGTATACTTTTTAAATGAGATCTGGTTCCGGCATATAATTTAATATCATCTAAATAAATTAAGTGACTTAATTTGAATTCAGTTGATAGACTCTTTATTTTGGAGCCGAAACTAGTAGCATTTAATTCATGAGATAATGGATTAAGGCAAAGACAAAACCAAAGAGCACTTAAAGAATCACCTTGAAAAATGTCTCTTTTGATTGGAATTACTTCGGATTTTAACGATTGTTTTGAAATATTTAAATGAAGATTGGTTCTCCAATTTTTCATTACAAATTCAAGAAAAGACGAAGTGTCTTATCAATTTCATAAATTTCCAAACTATCAAAAGCCTTTTGGTAATAAATGAAGGCTGTATGAATATTTCTCTTCTTAGTTTGAGTTTGATTCAAAGCAACAGAATCAATTACAAGTTGCTCTTTAGTACCAAGGTGTTTTTTCTACATCCTTTTGATGTTCGGAAAGAATATTATAATTCTCCAAATGTGCATAAATTTTTGGGTAATACATGCAGTTAGAATTTTATATATTGTTGAAAGGCAAGTAATTGGTCTATATTGATACGGATCAATACTATTAGCACTTTTCGGTTTTAAATAAGTAATTCCTTGTGTGAAAAATAAAGGAGTAGCTGAGGGGTTCTTTATTATAAATGAAAAATATTCAGCGAATTTTTCATGAACGCAAGAGAATTTCTTGAACCAAAAGTTATGAATTCCATCAACACTTGGAGATTTCCAATTTTTGTGTGTTTAATAACTGTTGTTATATCTTCGTTTGAAAATTTGTCAAATTGCATGCATTCTTTTTAGAAAATCGAGACCTTTCATTTAAAATCCAACTTGCATTGGAATTGTGTTGCCTTGGCACTGCCCAAATTGAAGACCAATAATCAGTTAGAATATCAATTTAAGGAACTCCATTTCCAGAAATATTTTCATTTGAACCTGAAATAACTCTGTAAAAATGTTTTTCAATATTTTTGAGTAGTTTGTTTTGGAATTTTTATCTGAATTTATTTTATATTCACGTAGTCTAATGGAGTATACTGAAAGTTTTTGTTCTAAAGTATCGATGTATTCTATCAGTTGTCCATTACTTATCTCATTATTTTTATGGGTTTTATATTTGAGGAATATTTTTCCAATATGTGCCATAAGTTTTTTGATCGATTACCTCTGGAATATTGAGTCAATCTTCCTAAATCACATCTGATACAAGAAATTTTACCTTATTATCTTTTTGCCATGAAGGTTTATTCTTGATATTATAATTAGATCCAAAATGTTCTAATTTGTATCCAGAACGTTTATCTACTGTAATAGTGGCACAAAATATAATCAGATGAAGTGTATAAATATTCATTACTTTAACAAGTTACTTTGGAAGAATATTCTCATTAAGCTCGTTTATACAATCGAAAATTTTCTTTGAATAATGAATTTTAGGAAGTTTAGGTCTTATAGTTGGGTCAATATTTTCAAATAAATTCATTTGATTGAGAAATAAATTTTCTATATCTTTGTTATCAATATTTTTAGACGAATTTTCTGATTTATTTTCGATACTTTTCATGAATGGGACTAGGTTTTCATCTGAAATTTCCGAATTTAAATGTTCTTCTTGTTGAATGTTGTTTTTAATTGATTTTAATTCTGTTTCAGATATAAAGTTTCTATTTTCAATATATCGTCTTTGATTCGCAATGCTTTGTTCTGAAACACAGCAATTGGGGAATTTTTCTTTGAACATATTATATAGTTTAGACATGTACCCTTTTTTATTTGTTCCATTATTTGTTATTCTGTAATAACAAAACATAATGAATTTATTCATTTCATAAGTCCATTTCATGCGTTTTATTTTTTAATAGATTTGTGAAGAAGATATGATGAGATTAGAGGCACAAGGTGATTCTACATGATTATGATAACAGTTATCCAATCTTTTGTTGTTTGAAGATTAGACAGAAGTAGTAGAAAGTCAGATCCCTTAGATTTACTTCATGTATGATATGAATGTATAGTTTTAAAATATTATTCCTACCTTCATTTAAGTTGTTTACCTTATCATCATATTCATAATCAACGGGCCCAGAAATAATCTTCTTTGCAACGTTACCTGAATCAGATGATATGAAAGTGTGAGAATCAGATGGTCCTGCATCTATATATATATATATATATATATATATATATATATATATATATATATATATATATATATATATATATATATATATATATAGGTGATCGAAGTAGAAGAAAATTTAACACCTCGATTTTCCGGTTTTAAAATAAAAATATGAAGAATCGCTGGAACCCGTCGGTATCTGATTCGAAGGAGAACAACTTTTCTGATTTTTTCATCCCTGTAACTTCAATTCCCTACCGGGGTGAGCACAACCTCCCAATTTTGAATGTGGATGAGGAGTGTTGCGATAATTGTGACCTATTGTATCAATTATACCTTACGTATACTCTTATCGTTTTTATTTGGTCTCATATATTGAAATCTAAATAACATTTGATTACAGAATGTTGTGATATGTTTGATGGTGAATATTTTGTGGGGTTTTGTCAGATTTTTTCTTTCGGTTTCCCTGTAATGAATGACTCACGGTTGTTCAGTCCGGCTGACATCTCCTCAACATCTATATAGTTATATATATCTTTTAATAAATGAATTTGTTCCTTTTGCCACTTGCATCCTACGCATGTGGTTGGATTCAGTTTTTGTATAAATTAATTTCACAAATCTTACTGTTTAGGTTTTCCTTTATGGATGTTCTGTTTTGTATGAGTTCTAATCGTTGCTCTCTGGGTTCAACATTTTTTGGAGCATTAGAATTTTGAAATGCTTTATAATCTTTCTGATTTTTCAAGATGTTTTCGTTAACTGTATACGAAATTGATGAACTTTTGATTAATTCATGGCACTGTTTGTTTTATATATCATACTCCAATGTGCTATGTGTAATATTTTCCGTTTCGTAGTTGAGTTTTATTGCGCATGTCATTGGGAGGTTGGAATAGACTCCCTGATTACCGGTTTTCTGAGTTTTTATGTAAACAATTCAGATAAAATGAAGAATATCAGAATCTCTCATGACAGATATATTATTTTCTATGTCACATGTCAGTATCTCTTGTCTTATTATTGGTTTTTAAAATAATAAAAATTTGGGAGACTGTTTCGATTTTTTAAATAACGTCTGACTGGTCTTTCACATGTTTTAATCATTTTAAACATTTTAGTCTTGTTTTTAACACATTTTATTTCTGCGTTCAAAACTTTTATCGCAAACTATAATTGTTTTAAATGTTTCGTCTGTTCTACAAAGAATTACTCAACCTCTTAGTCCTGCATATTATGCATAACTTTATAACCTCATAGCGTACCGTAAGTTGAAACAAATTTGCCTTGACTTGTGTGTTGTTCACATTTGAATTTTTGTAGTACTCCTGATGAAGGCCTAGATGAGGCAGAAATATAGAGTCTCTGGTATAAATTGACTATTCATTTCTGACTGTCGTATAGTTCTTAACCAAGCAATTATTAATATATATATATATATATATATATATATATATATATATATATATATATATATATATATATATATATATATATATATATATATATATATATATATATATTCTGTCAAAAAGTACCAGGAATTGGTCAAAGCAACACAACATATTCATGATTCATCCAAATTTATTGTATCGCCTTCCAAGTAGGCGAATTCTCTCTTATGTCCTTCAACGATTCAAAACGGGTACGTCGGAGTGGTAGGGACCGAGTGCTCAACAACGGGATAATCGAAGAAAACAGAAATATTACCTTCACTTTCGATCGACTTTGTCGTGGTTTTCGGTATCGATTCAGTTGGAAGGCGCCATTCCGTAGTATGTTGACTGGTTTGCATATCAAACTCATAAACCCATGTTTTACAATCAGTTAGAATGCGTTTCATGAATGTGGGGTCAGAATTAAATCTTTCTGGTATGTCTTCCGTGTACTTCACGCGATTCAATTTTTGAAGAAATTCAGGTCTTTGGTACTAGTAAAACGGAAACGGGTTTCATGCCTAAACAATCGTTTAAAATTTTACGAATTGATTCGTGAGACAGAGAAATTGATAGCCTATTTCTTTCAAACTTAATTGACGATTTTCAATTGCCATTTCCTTCACTTTATGTTGATGAGCTACCAGAGCAGGGCAAATCTTCCACCACATATCGGCAGCTGTTGAATTAACTGTTAACCTTCTGTAACATTATCAGCGATCGGCACATCAAATGTGCATGCAATACATAATTTGGGACACACTTTTTGTTCGATATTTTTATCCATCGTAAAAATCGCATAACACACTTTGAGAACTGACAAAATCGAGCACTATAAACAAACTAAATGACAGATCGCCCTCAAACTCGGTGTAAGTATGGAAAACAGATGTGCCAACTCAGCAACAACAAAAATTTCGACAATTCTTTTAAACAGATTTCTTAAATGATCTATTTCTGGTACTTTTTTGACAGAAGATGTTCCCAAGGATTCCATCCACCTGAATTCACATAAAATTTTGATAAAGTTCCAATGATTTATTTTTGGTTACCTTTTTATCACAAAAAGAAATTGAAACCGTTAAAACTATACTTCACAACAACGGATTTGATCGTGACTTAATTGACAAAGCAGGGCAACGAAGACAATCTCATTGAGCTATTAATAAAATATATCCGGTTGTGAGTACCATAAAATACGAGAAATTCACCCCACTAACAACATACAAAAGAAATCTCGCTTTCCAAATTGAACTCTAAAATTGCACTCAGACCTCGAAATAAATTGTCATCACTCTTATTTAATGCCTAAAATCCAAAATAGAATTCAAATGAGTTATGAGTTAATAAGTTATCTCATCCAGGATGCAATAATTTGTACATTGTTCGGACTGGTCGATTGTTCAAAATTGGTATTGATTCAGTTGAAATTTTCAAAACACTTTTTAATGACAACTTGCAGATGAGGAAGGACCAGACGGACTTATGTAAATCCCAAATTTTCGATGTATTCAAATATTAACTCCTTTTCATTAGTTCGAGAACTGTATACCTCATATCTGTTTTTGTCGAAATCCAACCTAATCTAACCTTTTCATATATATTTCAAGTGACTTTGTACATGGTTATCACACTGTCTGATGATGAACGAGAGTTCGAAACCGCGGTAATTATATTTTATTAATTTGATTCATTTGTTGAAAAACAAAAGAAAATTCCATGTGTTTTAAATATGCCTAACTCTAAAATAGTAACGGCTAAATACATACAGTATACATTTCAATGGTGTTCCTATATTTTATCGATTGGACTGATTTCGGACAACACTGTGTCCATGTTCAGAAATACCAATTATATACTATATATACCAAAATCATGAAGATTATATTATCAAACTTATGAAGTAGAGTTAATAGCAGAGATTACAATAATTGTAACAAAGGTGATCGGTAGATAATTATATCTTCCTCGTTATTAGATCTATCTGGTCATATGTAGGATATAATGCATCCCCATTGTATCTCATTCTTATGCTGGAAATGTTTAAAAGGTTTTCATGTCTATATATATTGTTTAAAAACATCCAGTTAGCCCTATATAAAAGTAATGATACTCAAAACAAATTAGTATATGTCTGATTTTTAATTGCGTCAAATTTATATTCATTCAGTGACGCTGTAGTTTTCATGTATTAATACTCTAGCTAGTTGTTTAGCAGTTTTTTCGATAAGCATTAGGCTAAGCAATCCAACCGTTTTTATGGCATATAAATGATGATACCGAATATTCTGATCTATAAAGCCTTGTGGAATTAACTTATCGAAATCATTGCACCTAGTTATGGATAATATACCGCTATTCTATCTCGTCATCTGCAATTAAGAGACGTATCGTGAAAAATAAGTCTCATTACGTGGACCAGTATAGTTTCCAGTCTTTTCGAAAATTGAAACACTAAACAACTTCTTTATGGAATGCAACATCAAGTGTTTGAATTGCAGTGTTGGAAAAATTTGTTTTCAGGAAAGCTGCTTGGCTTCATCTCACAAGAGAAAGATTATTACATGAAAGCAGAAAAATACTACTGATTGAAGGAAAGTACCCACAGCGTTTATAAAGTTATTTTTAGAACTCGTTCGATCTGACATTTCATGGGGACTTACACCAACCTGAAATTTGAAAAAGAATATTATTTTTGTGCTGGATGAATTATTTGTTCTTTGAACAATACTATAACCTCTCTATTTTTATCAACAATATGAATCATTTTGAAATATTAAACTAAGAGCAACTTTGGTAACTTTATTATCATAAATTTCGACTTGCCATTATATATTCTGTTCTTGTATAATGGCTTTAGAGTATAAAGTAGGTTTTTTATTTTTACTTTTATTCATACAGGAACCCCAACAGGCTGGCCCAATGACAGGGGTTCTCCAAAAAATTTCAACAAATTATAAATACTGACTATCGACTACTAGTGTTATTAATTTCGACTTGAAAATAACGAACCTTATATTGAAAGAAAAGCTGAGAAGATACGATACTATCACCAACGGCTTACTGAATATAAGTGTAACTTCTTCATGTAAACCAAAAACTAGTAGAAGAAAGATCTATATCATTCAAATGCCACTTATATAAGCGCGAATTATAATAAAGAGCTGTCTTGGCTTTAGGAACGTAAAAATATACTGTTCGACGGTTTGGGTACTTAGGCGCATAAAATGTTAAAAAGAGTACCATCGAGAATTTGAAGTTATAATTTGAAATACGATGGAGATTGACACCTTCGAAAAGTACTCTTCTCCGCTCCAAGTTGAGGATATTATACTCACGAGACACAATATTATAATCAGTATTCAACAAAGCTTCATTGAACCTATAATGTAAATTCTTCAAAAATTTCCGCTGCACCCTTTCAATTCGATCAATATTTACATGGAAGTAGGGTGTCTAAATCGGTGTTGCATATTCTAGATGGCTTCTAGCTAAAATAAAATATAGGACTTTCAACGCTACAATATTTGTAAAATTTTTGTGATTCTCAATACAAAACCTAGCATTTTGAAAGCTTTTGAAACAATATTATCAATATGAAATATAAATGTTAGCTTCTCATCAAAAATAAAACCCAAATCACGAACACGGTCTACCTTAGGTATAAAATGCTCTCCTGAAGAAAATGAAGTCTCTTATCTACCCATTTTTTTTGTTGGAGTTATGTGTTGGCAGATTGACATTGATTTTGAACTTCTGTGAGGTACAGAAAGATGCCAGACGATCCAGATCCTTTTGAAAAATCAGCTGGTCAGCAGTAGAACGAATTCTTCCATAAACCATCAGATCATCTGCAAACATTTCATGATAGGTACCGCGAAAGCAGAAGTTACTGAAAAAGTACTAGAATAGACACCATGTACTACCACGAATTGTAACCTATCAGTCAAGTAGGACTTAATCCATCCAAGCAGGGAGCCTCAGATTTCAAAATCTGAAAAACTAATATCAATGTTTTGAGATGAACCCTATCAGAAGCCCTGGTCATATCCGTATGTACCGCATAAACTTGTATACCATCATCGAGAGCCTTCGATAAAAAAATCTGTGTAGGGCGCCAAATTAGTAAGTACTGATCTACCTTTAACAAAGCCGTGTTGGCGTTCTGCTAACTACACAAATAAAAAGCTGCTCTGTCACTAGTGACCCAAAATGTTTCCACAACGACTTCAAATAGATATCGGTTTATAATGATTAATATGTTCTTCATCTCCAGATGTGAATATCGGTATTATTTTGGCAAGTTTTCATTTTTCAGGAAAACGCCGAGTTGAAGTGACTTATTGAAAATTGGTTGCAAAAGTATGGCCAATGCTTCAGCACAAGTCTTTATGAAAATTGGAGGATGGAATCCGGGTCAGCTCCTTACTGCAATCAGGGTTCTTGGTTTTATTAACTATTTCAGATATTTCAATGTAACTGAAACATATAGGTAATGCAGAATTGAATTTACTTTCATACAGAACAAGTGTACTGGAATCCTCAAATGCTTCCGCGCAGTACCTTTAAAGCATCAGATATTGATTTTTTATCGTCGAACTCTGCCTGATCAAGTTTTATTGTATACGGAATATCAGGGCCCTCCTTCAATTCAGAGACTTAAGACCAAAATGTTTCAGGATTTTCAATGACACTCTGTTCGACAGATGATATATAACCGTCATAAACTCTCTGTATTAAAATTTTACATTAGTTACGTAGATCATTTCGTATTTCAAAAATTGAATTTTTCAAACCTAGCATAAAATTCTTGAGTGATCAAATGTATTGTTTCTCTAGAGAACCAGGAGGGATATTTCTTGTTTTTAGTGGATCTCTTCGACACATGCCTTTCTATGATATTATTTAGGGTAGAATAGGGTAGGAGCTTCTCAAAACTTCAATATCTGATATGTTCGATACGATTAAATCTAAAACTCTATCATTGGAATTTTTATACCGTTATATTGAGCTAATGAGTTGTATGAACAAACATCCCTGAATGCCGAATACTCTCCATTCTGAACTGAGTTGCTCGAAAAACATAAATTATCACTGTTATATGTCCAAGAAAAATTAGTTGAATCGAAATCTCCAATCAAAAGAAACTTAATATCGTCACTATTATGTGTTTCCATTAAAGATGTTACCTGATTGAAGTAATACATATATGCATCTCGGCCAACATCAGGTGGGATATAGCACACCCAAATAGAGATAAGAAGAACCAGACACATGAAATCTCAACCATAAATCTTCAACTGCTGACGTGTTGATCCAATTTATAAGAACTCCAACGTGATACTCTTTTGCCACTCCGACCAGAATTCCGTCACTTTTAGATTTGGAACTTTTCGTTTCACACCTATCCTTACAAAACACAGTGACTTGTTGTCACATAATTTCACAATCGGTTCACAAGGTTGGAACGGGTATACGATTCTTTCAGGTTTTCCTCGGAATTACTTTCTCAACTCTTGCATATACGATATCCCAAAACCTAAGGGACGGATTCGGCTGCAATTTACACAACTAATTTCTTATAATATTACATAATGTGTGTGGTTGAAATTTTTCTCAGCTGAGTTCTCTAATCAAAATTTATTCTATTTTCCAACTCCAAAATTCTGATAAAAGTTCGAGGTCAGCTTTAATTTCCCCAAAAATGATATTTTAGCTTTTTCTTAATGTCACATCCTAGTTATGATTAATTTGTATCGGCAGTATATTTTTCATGTGCATTTTAACAAGGATCTCAAAAGAGGTTGCCATAGAGCGACCCATATTAAGGCAATTTTATTAAAATTTTTTCCAATATTGGGGATAATTTATATTATATAATAATGTATTATATACGAAAACGTATTTTTATGCCCATTTTCTCTAGTGTTAGGGTGGTGTATCCCTTAACCTAAAGTATAAACATATTATATATCTGCACCGACGGATTCCAAGAACGGTCGGAGGGCGAAATAAACTCTACGATAGGACGTGTTCCTTATATGGGATAGCCAGACATAAGCATAGATATGTTGGCCTTTCTGGATAAAAAAAATATTGATAAAAACAATGAACGGCAATTTTTATTATTGTAAAGCACTGATCACCACCCCATCGATCTACCCCTAGCTCGCAAACGCAATTCTGGTAGGTCTCAACATAATTTTCATAAGGGTACCCTGCGTCAAGATAGTCGAAATGCCCTCACTCGCGAAATCCTCCTTTATAACATCATTGGAACGATCAAAAGAAAATTTTTCATCGTAATTTCAGTTTACCTCCGCTCTCCCCAATCCACCAATATTAAAAACGTGTTTTTTCACATTTAATTTTCTTTCTCAGATTCTGATTACTCAGATAATTCGATAAAATGCATGAACACTGTTAGCCACTTCACAAAACCAATATTTTGGTACTTATTGGCTCCCTGCAAGCACCCCAAAGAAATGCATATTTTCGAGAATTTCTTTCCCTAGCCTTAATGGAGGTCTGAGCAGGGCTACTTTCTGCGGCGTCCGGTTCCAATGGTTAAAAAGTATCCTATGTAAGATTTCAGATTTTTTCTGATGGTGCGCCACCTCCAAAAACGTAGAAAAGCAGTTGTTTTGCTCTTCAGTGTGGAAAATTCAGTTTTTAACATATCTGAGCGTGCAGGAAATAATTGAAACATTTCAATATTATATTATCCTACAAACATAATATCCAACTGAAGATTTTTTAATTTCTAAATGTTTTTTAGGGTGATTTTTAGATATTTTCGCCTTTAATTCTACTTTTCAGCCCTTTTGTGTGAACAACTCAACTTTCCCTCTTCTGCGCTTACGGGAAACAAATACTCTATCTACCTATGTAGACGGTAATAACTTGAATAGAAGAAGTACGCCTTTCCAAACTTTCAATTTCAACGAACAACTTGATTTTCCTGAATTGAATATTGCGGAAATGAAAATATATTCACATGTGTTTATTATTCCGAATCTTTTATGGCAACAAGTTACTGGAGTATCTATTAACAATTATTGAAATATTTAATTATTTTTAACAGAATCGTATCAGTCAATTTCTTATTCAGCGCAAATGCTTCGAGAAGGTAACAATTTTTGAGTTATGCCAAAGAGCAGAAATCATCAGATTATTATGAGATCACACCATATAAATAGTAAAACGTATAAATGAAAACAATGCTGCTGCAATTGCGCTAACGGAAACATAACTATTGGATGTTGCTCTCATGACTGCTCTTATTTATTTATTCTCATATGGAAGATTTCTGTCGAAAATCATCAAACTAGCAGAGCACCTGAAAGACATATTCATAGTGACGTAATGAAATATTAAGATAGTGACGCAGATTAAAATGTTGATTGAATATTATATCGAGTTATATTCCTGTTTTATAATGTATACATTATTATGTATACCTACATATCCAAACTCACACATTTATGATTGATGTAAGATGAAAAGGAGTAATTAAGTACTCAATCCGGTCTGTGGTAAAAATTTTTATTTCATCAAAAGCTTTATTTTTCAATTCTTAAACTACTATAAAGTATAAGGACTATAGCCTACAAAACTGAAAAATCACTAAAAGTCCAAGTTTCTCGCACCAGCCAATATTGGTTACTTAGTTGAATGTTGTATCAATAATTATTTTATATTTAATTGAACTCAAAGGATGTTTGTATTGTAAATTATAATTTTAGTTTCAGGGCGCAAAAATTGGGCGGATAAGTGAGATTAATAGCAAAGAAAATTAAGAATCGTTTCTAATAAATTTTTTGAGTTGAGTAATCTTCAGTTGGCTATAATATTCATTGGATAACATTCAATTAGATTGTTTTTATCATTTTCCGCACGGAAGAAGCGGTAAAGATGAGATTTTTGCCCTAAAAGGGGCTGAAAATATATAAATTGATGGCATAAATAACTAAAAATTGTTCTTAAAATTTTTTTTTACTTTTTGACCTGTAGTTGGCTCTTAAGTTTGTAGGATAACATGGTATCGACATTTTCATTGTTTCTCGTACGCGCAGAAGTGGAAAAGTTGATTTTTTCGCTCTTATAGGACTGAAGAGTGAGATTAATAGCAAAAATATCTGAAAAAACCTTTGAAAAAACTTTTATGAGTCGAAAATCCTTTGATGGATAATATATTCGTAGAATATTATAAAATCAGAATGTTTTCATTTTCTTCCGCACGCCTAGACATGTTAAAAGTTGAATTTTCCGCACTAAAAAGAACAAAACCTGATCTTTTGAGTTTTTGGAGTTGGCGACCATCAAGAAAATCTGCAAAAATTCAGAGAGTACTTTTCAATGAAGTTAATTGAACTCCGAAGCAACTAGTCTTGCTCAGACCTCCATTAAACCTAAGGAAAAAATTTTTGACGAAAAAAAATTTTTGGAGTCCTTGCGGGGGCGCAATAATAACGAATAAAATTTGCATGTTTTGAGAAGTGGTTAACAGTGTTCATGAATTTTTTAGATTATTGAAGTGATCAGAATCCGGGAAAAAATTTAATGTGAATAAATATATTTCTTTATGTTGGTGGATAGGGAGGGAAGGTGAGCTGAAATTACTATAAAAACTTTTCTTTTGATCTTACCAATGATGTAATCCATTCAGAAAAAGTCTCCTGATGAAACAAGCAGTGGCAACACCTTTGGTCATCATGCTGACTCTGCTAGAATGTACCAAAGCGTCAGTGTTCGAGAATGAATTATTATTATTTTGACAGAGATAAATAGACATGACTCAGATACATCGAGCTCAGTTTGAAACTGCATGAGAATGGGTAACCGAGAGGAATGAATATTGTGGGCCCTGTTTGTGTAGGTTGGTGAGCATGTTAATAGAATTATACCTGAGGTACGAGGGTTAGGAAAGGTAGCTTCTCGCAGCCAAAAAATCATTGAGATTTGTCAATAGAACCATTTTGTTCTCTTATTCTTTTGGGATCAATTGGGTCTGCTGAAAAATAATACAAAAATGTTACAAATACTTATAACATATAATATAAAATATGTTAATATTATTGAGGCTTGAAAAGATGAACGCAACACATAATATAAAAGGTTAGTTATCAGAATGGCATACTACTTACATAATAAGTAAACAGAATTTTATCAGTCGACAAATAATATATAAATAACATCGAACTTCAATAAAGAAAATATAAATTTTCAAGAAAGATTCGAATTGTAGAAAACCCGATGAGAATTGAGTATCAGAAGTATTTTTATTACCACGACTATTATTATAGGACTGAGTCCCATATATTCAAGAACAATTAATTAACAAATAAGTAAAACAAATAGATAGCTGCTTTAGGTGTGAAAAATAACAATAATGAATGTATAAAATTAGACAGAAAAATAATGCAGACTCAGTCACTAAGATTTATCTGGTCCAACGCTTTCTTGAAATTATTTACACTATTGCAGTTTCCTACACTCTGGGGGAGTCGGTTCCACCAATGGAGGACAAGGTTACAGAGAAACTTCTTTTTACGCGTAGTTCTGAAAATTTCACTCAGGAGTTTGAAGTCATGAACCCGTGAATGGGCGTTGATATCACGGGAAAAGGTAAACTCAGATTCACAATAAACAGTCCGTGGAGCGCTCGGTATGTAGTTATGAGATCCCCACGCTTCTGATGGTCGGTAGAGGTTAAGATGCCCAACAGTCGTAGTCTCTTCTCACAAGTAGGACAGATGAAACCACCTAAAATTCTGGTTGCCCAGCGTTGGCGAAAGTCTGAGTCACGTGTGAGGGACTGCATACGGAAACGTCAAACTCAAGTATAGGGCAGACAAACATTATGTAGACTTAAGAGTGAACTACAAGTGCTCGGAAGGGATCTCTTCAACAAGTATAGAAACTTCTTCGCTTTGTTGGCAGAGTGTAGAGCATGATCAGACCACGAGAGATTGTCAGTAATGATGATACCTAAGTTGGAGTACCAGTTGTCAGGTTGAATGACGGATCCTGGCTTTACCCAAATGAATGACCATACACTAACAGAAATTTAACGGCAAGAGCCATTCGTTCCATATACTATCGAGGTCGTTCTGATTCACGTGGCAACATATAAAAGGGTTGTTACTGATCTTGGTTGCGTCAGCGAACATGGACCATTCTGAGTTCAGATAACGAAACAGATCGCACTAAAACGTGCTTTGGGCACATACCTGCAAACTAGTTTGGGAACGGAGAAAACATCACCAACCCTATCGCGAAATGTTCAATCACACAAGAATGCCCTAATAATTAGCAACAAGTTGGCTCTCAAACCCCGATGCAGTCTAAGTAAATGACGTCGACAGGAACTTGTTTGTCAAGCATTGCATAGCTCCAATCGTTGACGGATTTTAGCAGGTTTGCAATTATGGAACGACCAGGCATAAAATCATGTTCGTTGTCAGGTTCGTCTGTGCATAACCGAGAACTTGTTACAAAATATTTTTTTCAAATATTTTAGCCACAATCTGGACCAAACTGATTGGACGGTGAGTCAAGGTGAAGGAAAAAATGGAATGAGAAGGATTTGGAAAAATAAGGGACATATGTGCAATCAGTGAAGAGGCACAGTTTTTTAAGGTTGCAGCAAAAGTACCATCGCCATCAGCACGGAAAGTACTTTAGGCTGATTAAGCTGTTTTTCAACATTATTGTTGGAGAATTAGATATCAATCGGAGCAGGAATGGATCAGGGGGTTTGGACTAGAAAGATGCCTGGCTCGTCTGTAAACGAACTTCCGAACGATTCAGATATATTTGCGTTGGCTAGTGAAGTGCACATGTGACCTTGTTTGTTCTTGACCTGGGTTATGGTCTCTTCAGAGATAGGACCTCAAATACTTGAAGAAAAGGTTTTAGATCCGTTGAAGAGGCAAGTCTCGATTCGAATTTTTCTTTAGTAGCCTTAAGGGTGGTTGATAACAAGTCGGAGTACTGACAGTGGGCAAGGTAATCGTCGAGTAGTTTTGCGTCGACTTTATCTCTGCAACATTGATTTCTTGCGTCATATCATTACTAAAATATTGTTGTCGAGCCAGGGCTCAGAAAAACCGCCGCAACAGAGAAAAGTATCGATCTGGCTCTGAATATTCATAACTTTGAACCACCTATTTTCTACGGTAGTAAAGCTCTCTAATAAACTGTTTCAGATGATTTCGGTGAGCTCATTTTCTAGCATTTGGTAATTGACGGTTTCAACAGTTTCGTACTCTCTTTTGCATAGCTTGGAGAAAGTTGATTGAATTCTTGAAAATAGAGCATGATGAAAGGATGACACATCATAAACAAGGTTAGGGTCGTTTACCAGAATAAGATTCAGGCGTGACGGGACTTGCTAATCCCTGAATCGAGTGGGAGCATTTGGACGGTAGATGCCGAATGAGAATGGCATACTCCATCAGCTGTAATAGGCGATTTAGTATCAGGCAGATTGAAATCACCAGCGAGGTTGATTTATTTCAGACAAAGATATTGTTCAGATACTTGCAGAAGGCAAAGCTGTTGAAGCAGGGACGAGATTTGTAAGGGCACCCTATAGTAAGACAGGACCCATCAGGATCAGTAATGTCCAGAGAGTATTGTCAATATCAGGTAAGTTGATAGCGAATCAGGATAGAGGAGTGCGCTAAGAAATTTCTTCTTTGATTTAGATACAAACAGTGGCCATTAGTCACTGGGTTACCAAAGAGCTAGTAACTGCGTAATGCAACGGCGGCATCCGAAATACCAGGGTGTAGCCTTGATTCAGCAATAACAATAAAGGTAGGTTCGTCGTCCTTCAAAGAAGATATAAATTTTAGAAAAATTTGCACAGAGGAGAGTTTATGGAGCTTCTTTAATCTTCAGTGTTCATTATACATTGTTCATTGCTCGACAACCGGAGCTTAGACTCCTCACGAAGTTGGTTGAGCTCAGATAATTGCTAAGGAGATTTTTCGTCACCTATATTAATGTTTTTCTGAGAAGGATTGTTGAGTTTAATTTTTTCTAAGGTTTTGAATCTTGATGAGACTAGAATTATCATCACAAAAATTCAAAATCTAATTTCCTTGCTTTTAATATCGCGAAATCGTCTATAATTTTCTCGAGGTGATTCTTTCTTGTCCCATAGAGGATCTTGAATGATTCTTCACTAATTTCAGTTTACTGAACAATCTTTTTGCCGATGATAAGCTTACAGGCATGAATAAGTTCTGTCAGCTGACTACATATTCTTATAAATGACTGTCAGTTCGAAAACATGAATCAATTGTGAAACCTTCTCAAAGTTGTTATTTTGAAGTGGATGCATCTTTGTAGGCTCAGTAATTCTCTTCTTTTCTCATTTGTGGGGCATAATTAATTCTGTGATATTTTATTGTTTCGTGAACCTGAAGAGTGGGTACTTCGAAAAATAGACTCATGAGGCAGAAGCCTGATATCTCGAAATGAAACAACTTTAATCATATAACAACCAAGCTGTTGGATTTTGATGCTTGGAAAAAGTTGATATACTGCAAAACTAACATTGTGAATGATTGTGAAATTCTAAGACCACATATAATTACTGTGGTATAAATTCAATTAAACCATAGAAAAGCAATGGTCTAGGACCATTATTATTAATTATTGAATTAATTAATTTGACTGAAAGATTCAGATTTTCCATGAAAAAGTATAGTGAATGCACAAATTGACTAGATGTATTATATATTCTTGAAAAAAAACAATATATCCAACAAAAGTAGAGTGTGTATGGTTCAGAATAATGTACAGTAAAGAGTATGGTTTAGAGTTGAACAAGGGGTTGCTGCATTGTTGCATTATTTCTTGAAAACCGCAAAGACAAGAATATTGTTTTCACATCACTAAATTTCTCCCGAAAAAAAATGTCTAACTCGTTTATCTTTTATAATAATATATATAACGATGTTCCAAAAATTCGAAAATGTTTGGAGAAATCGCAAACGCAGATGATAACGTCAAATTTTGTACCTTTCAACAGATACCAGATAATCGAGAGTGGAGGTCAATTTTTTCAATCTATAATATATAAATTAGCTGATGTACAAAGATATCGAAATATTATGTTCATAGCTACAAAAAACGAGCTCGGCGAGTTGATTGAAGAGCGCTTGATAGGTCAGATAATATAAACTATAACTTTAACTAAAATATAAACTGTAATTTTACCGAATTCTCCCTTCTCTCCAGAAGTGATATGAACCATTTTCAGCATGTTGTAATAAAAAGGTGGGAAAATATTCAGCGAATGTCTCGAGGGCTTTTATCAGACAACGTGAAAGTAGTGACGTCATCTAGCTATTATCAGTATTCTGGGTGTTGAGAACAATTTTATCGCTAGAGAATAACAAGGCATAACCCGGTATTATTGCTTTTGAAAAGTAGGGCAGTACATTGTAAAACAAAATAAAAACTTTTGAGAAAGACGATGAACAAAAGTTCTTGGAAGAAGTACCAGAGGAGGTGTATACAATCACAAAATTCTTCTGATTGTTGCTAAAACCGCTGAAGACAAATGCAACAAACTTGTGAAATTGAGAGTTAATGATGCCCAAGAGAAATTTTCAGTCTAAATCGTGAAGATTCCTGATACACTAACAGGAGCTGTGTTTTTACTATAAACAATAATGACGAAATTGGAATCGATTTGTGGTCTATTTACAGAAAATGTATTTGCGTGGGGCTCGTTGATAAAAACGAACCATATCAAATTTTGTCAGTATTTAAAGGGTAAATGTACTTGGGTTGTATGTAATTGGGAAAAATTGCCAACTTCTGAATTTTTTACCGGCCAATGTTTTGGAGAACGTCGGCAGGTCTTCCGGTAAACGGTCGATGCAATATTTTACAGTTGAAACGGCATGAATTATGAAAGAGATCCAGTTTAGCTAAAGGTTACATATAATATTCTATTGCCAATCAAATAGCCGACAAAATTTGGCAGAACCATGAGCAATCTCGTCAAGGCATTGTCATCAAAATAAAAAGCTTGAAAATAAAATAGTTTTGCTTTTTCATCCAATTCTAAATAGATTTGAAAATTCTTTTCAGGTAGGCCTTGTTACTAAAGAATACAAAAATGCACTCTTGTCATTTGTGCAGCAAATAGCATTTAAATGATCTATTATGTACTAACCATTAATTTCTAGTTAGTGTTTCTACTACTGATATAATCATTATTATTAAAATCTATAGTCTCGTATCAAAATAGATTTCGAAACTATTGATTTTGATTCTATTGTTATGATTGCAGAAAAATCCTTCGAACAGTTCGAGCACAAAGTAACATTGTACCACTTCGCACTCTTCAAAGTCAACTCCCGACATTTGTGCAGCAAATAGCATTCATTTGATCTATTATGTACTAACCATTAATTTCTAGTTAGTGTTTTTACTACTGATATAATCATTAATATTAAGATCTGTAGTCTCGTACAGAATAGACTTCGAAACTATCGATTTTGATTCTATTGTTATAATTGCAGAAAAATCCTTTGAATAGTACGAGCACAAAGTAACATTGTATCATTTCGCACTCTTCGAAATCAAATAGCTCTGGTTTGCTGAAAATGAAAGAGTGTCATCAAGAAATGGTCCAATCGATAGAATCGTATAGCCGCAACAAAAGTGATAGCTGAGACATTGAGATTGTTTGTTTATTTAATCATAATTTTGATGACCACCAGAGTATTACGAGTTACATAAACCCAATGAATTAAATTACTTCGAAACGCCATCTCGATTGTAATCCAATGAATAATATGAGTTTCCGCAAAAATCATGACAATCCTATTCAAAGATGATCAAATTTTGATATTTGCATTTAGATAATGGTCCAACCATCATTAGAAATAAGAATGAGCTAGTTTGAATATTTTCATTGGAAATAAGCAAAGGCATTGGTAGGTTCAAATCATCGTAGTGATTTTTCAGAATAAAGTTTCCTAAAGTATTCTTAAACATATGAAATCGTTTTCAAATATTGTTGATCACTAATGGAAAAGAAACCAGATTCCAGAAATCTGATTAGAATATCAATTTCTTTGCCTAAGTTCACCAAGTTAAATCAAAAGATTCAGTAGTCCTCAATTCGACAGTGACTATTGAATTTCATAGTTTTTTCGAGTTAACGTTGGGTTGAAGACCAAGAAAATGTTAGTGAAGAGAAGGCTGTAATTCAAATTAATTAAACAAGTAATAAATAGCGTAGCAAAATTTCATATAAATAAATTATTTTTTCATACACAAACCTTATATATGGAGTTCCATCTGGAATATGAAATTTGGCCCCCGCGTCGAAAAAATGTTCATCTCTTGTTTCTGGAGGAATGATACCACGGATATCTCTATTCATTTTCCAATATATTCTATTTAGATCTTCAAGTGGCAGATCTCCTCTGAATATTTTCCATCTGTATTTGTCTATCAAAAGAGCAAACGGTATTTCAGGAATTTTTCAAGAGCTTGTAATAATATTAAGTTGAATTCGGTGTTATTATCGAAGAGTTCCTCATCACTCAGTAAACCTATTCTATGTAGATGTTGAGGAACCATTACACCGTGCATTATAGCGTCTCCGATACTCTCGTGGAATGCTGTATTTGTACCATCCTGAAAATATAAGGTACTGCAACATCCAATTATTTAATAACAAAGATTTAATATTCCGTTAAAGATAGCCGTTACAGAATTCCGCAGAGAGCTAAAATCTATATAAATGTTACGGACACATTGAAACTGTCAAATTACCATCGATCCCATATATGCAAAGGTTCTAATCCGTTGCGGATTATGCAGTTATGTACGAAAATTGGGCTTCCTTTTCTTTCTACTATTCACCTCTTCTGATATAAAGCGATTATACAATTAAGTAGAATCTTTTTTTCACAATATCCACAATAATCTGATAAATATGATAATAATGATCAGTCTGTGACAGTCTCACATCCTAAATACAAAAATCATGTCCAACTTCTCAATGATATGCTATGCTACAGAAACAGCAATTAATTAAATGTGCAAAATTTTTTGATGTGATTAACTATATATTTGCTTGACTCGTTACTTATCTTTTGCAAAACATATAAACGTTATAAAAAAGATGTGTGATCAGCTTGTTTCCTCCATCTCGGCTTCTGCCCCTCATAACTTTAATCGGGTATCTCACCAGTTTCAACCGCGGCTTAATGATTATCTAGATCCAGAAGACTGGGATTGAAAGTAATAAACAATACATTGAAATCAATTCACATTATGCTTCCACCTGTATCACAGAACACCCTGAATATAATTTATATTATTTCGCAACTTCCAAAAAGAGGGTGATTCCTAATAGAGTTGCAAAAAAGGTATACTTTTATTTTGTTCCTCAACATGTACCAGTTGTCTAAACTAGTATTGTTTACATGTTCAATCCTTAATGGAAAATATTCTTACATCAACGACGAACAATTGATGTGTCACTAATGCAGCCATTTTCACAGGAACCAGGAAGAAGATGTTAGATTAAAATGTTTAAAAATGCGCCAATTCCACTACTTCTCAGATGGCGTAGAAACGTATTCATATTATGGAGAATACAACCTTGAATTTTAGAATCGCTTTCTCTGAGAAAAAGTGTGAGATTAATTTTCCTGAAGAATGACATGTTATACAGTTCGAATCAGGAATATTTTCATTAAAAAATAAATTATTTTACTGATGACTCCAGAAAATCTTTTTTTGTCAACCTTGACCTTGAATGAATTTTTTTCGCATATATCAGACCGATGAATACTTTTCACAATTGAAAAACATTTGTTTCCCTAACATTCATGCCAATTTTCAGTTTTCCGCAACTTATGCAGCGGTAAATGTTTCGACTATGCTATGTTATACAGCATATACTTTTCACATGTACAGGATGTCCCAAACTCGATGGTCCAGGGAAATATCGGGCAAGCAAAAAAACTGACTAAAGGCCACAAATCATTCAAGCGTAATTTGTAATGAAATTAATAATTGATTCTTTTCGTTTGTTTGCTGATTTCTTCCACTTTTGTCATTTTGAAAAGTTTACAATTATTTTCATATTGGAAGGAGAAATTTACATTGGTACTCCCGCTGCAGAGTTTTAGAAAAAGTAACGAGAATAATTGCAGGAACAAATCACAACACTATGTAATTATTACAACCTATATGGAAACCACTACAGGAGAGAAAAATTATTTGAACGCGAAAACAAATAATAATAAATATACCTATAATCTATTTTCTATATGAACCACTCCATCAGCAAAACATAAATCTCATCGGCGTTTCAATTCGAAATAAGGAGCCTTTTCTCAAAGTATCGGAAATAATTTCTTAGCATTCATTCCAAATTTTCTCTTTCAGGATATTTACGCTATGTGAGAGTTCTATAATAAATATTTCTGAGTAGCCCCTATGAACAAAATTCTGGAGGATTGGACTTCGCTGATAATTTTATAGAGTCGTTCATCATCATCTATTGGTTTCTAAATGTCTGTGTTAATTAGCGTTGGAGCTTGAGTTCTATGAGGAGGTTCCATCATGTTGAAATAATAGAGATCGCTTCAATTGCAGATATACTGGGTGATTCACCAGTGGCGCGGTGCTCTGTAGCTCGTACACTCTTGAAGATTTCAGTTTTGTTCGAACAGTATTGTATTTAGAAATTAAAAATCTACTTGTGTCCCAATTTTCTTTAAGAAAATCTTGGGAGGTTTTTTCAGATTGGTAGACCACTTTTATGTTCTAGATTCAGGAGCGGCCTAAACTCTGCTATAATGTCTTTAAGTAATAAGTTTTTTGGGGAGTAGTTTCGTCACAATATTTTTTCGTAAAAATTCATGAAAATAGGCTCTCACATCATCGCATGCTCCTTCGGCCAGAGGATGAATACTTTTTCCTTTCGTTTTCTTATTGCCCAAGGATAGTTTTATTGATGAATTGAAATAGATTATACTCATTTCATATAGGAGTGACTCAAAAAATTATTGAAAATTGTAATTTTAAAAGTATTTTATCTTGATTTTTCAAATGGAACATCCTGTATTTTGTTATTCATGTCAACTCATAAAATATTGTGCTATATTTTTGCAGGAGTAACCTTATATTCATCTTCGATCATTTTCGAAATATTCGATTATTTGTAAAAATTTTAAAGAGAATTCTACAAACTGTATCAAACTCTTCAACATGCATCATTTTTCGCACAGAAGTTTTTATTTTGTAATGATTCAAGTTTTTGAAAATGAAACCTGAACAAGATAATTCTTTTAACGAATGATGATATCAAGATGATTAAAACGTAAATCGAGGTATGCGTTGAAATTTTTTTATTTGTGCCTTCTATCAGGTGTCCGGACATATCATATTCTGCATTTCACATGGTGAACTTATCAGTTTTTCGTTATTAAATATTGTTAAAGTGAGGTTTGAACCCAATTTTCTCAGTTGACTGCCATGAAGTTCTCTAAAGAAGAAATGGTTGATATGATTTTGATTCTGGGTGAGTGTGATAGAAATTCTTTGTAAGCAAATATAGTTTATGCACAATGGTTTCCTGATGAGAGGCATCCTGATGCAAAATGCTTTGAACAACTTCTAATTAGATTTATCTAAACGAGTAATATCGCTTACAAAAAACATGTAAAACCAAAACTTCTACAGCTGAAGACAACCAGTTATCAGTTTTGTTGACAGTGACAGGGGACCCATATAAAAGCCAAAGAGACATTTCTCAGTTAACAGATATAAGTCGAACTTCCGTCCAGAAAATCTTGAAAGAATAAATTTCATGCATATCATGTACAGCTGCACTAGGAACTGAGCAATCGAGACTATGACAATCGAATCAATTTTTGCAATTCGGCTAGTGACAAAGTAGCAGAAAATCCAAATATGTTTAGCAGAGTTATTTTCTCGGACGAGGCAATTTTCCACAAGAATGGGCTTGTTAACAGGCACAACTTTCATTATCACCCACGGAAAATCCACACCTCATGAGAGAAATAGATCACCAGCATCGTTGGTCCTTGAATGTATGGCCGCTTTAGTAGATAGATATCTAATTTAGCCGCACTTTTCGACGGGCACCTAAATAGTGAAATGTATTTAGATTTTCTGCAAAATCATCTAACAATGTTCCTTGCCGATGTACCAAAGCATTTAGACAAGAATCGTAGTTTTAACAAGACGGAGCACCGGCACATTACTCACATCAGGTTAGGGAGCATTTGAATCATGTATTTCCAAACAATTGGATAGGACGTAGTGGTCCTGTTTGATGGCCAGCTAGGTCTCTAACCTAACCTTACAAGTCTAGATTTTTTCTTGTGGGGTTATATCAAGGGCATCGTTT